>JAXGGA010002761.1:0-115132 GCA_038373865.1 Uloborus plumipes | reverse complement strand
GTTCGGTAAAATTCGGCGCTTCCTTTGATGAGTTGAGATTTTTTTCTCTCCCAAAAAAGCTACATTTTACGTACCCCAGCTTCTTTCAACAATTTAAAAATCTTGAATTTTTTTAAGTTATCTGCTGTAGGTAGTTTGTTTTTTAAAATGTCTCCATCGACAATTATAGTTTCTAAGGATTTGTTTATGTTCTCTATATATATTCGTTTATTTTAATACTCTATGTTGAAATAGCCGAAAATGTTGTTTTGAATGGATACATTAAAATAACAAGCTTAAACATCGTTATATTCATACTTTTCAAGATTCCGAAGTGCAAAAAAAAATGATATTTGTTAAAAAAAAATTGTACGTTTCCTTACAGAAAATTTATTTTATATGTTCGAGTCAAAATGCCGCCCCTAAAATTTGCCGCCCCGGACAGGGGTCCGGAATGTCCGCCGCTAGGGCCGCCCCTGGGGAAGTCATAACTAGATCAGAGAGTTCCTAATCGAAAAATATTATTTACCCAGAAATAAGAGAGTACGGGGGGTTTTCCCCCAGAAGTTTTTTCGAATTGGTGGTCTTAAAAATGCATTTTAGACGATATTTGGTAATGTTATGGAATGAGAGGTTCGAGGGTGCTCTTATGTCCATTTTTCGATATCGAAACGTTAAAAACTCCATTATTATCTCTGATCGTACTATGAAAAGGGGAGATCGGGGTTTTTTTTTGAAATCGTATTGCTAAAACGCAATTTTAGACTATCTTTGCTAATATAACGCAGATTAGATATTCGGGCTCCCTCTTTTCGGAAAATTATATAAATTGCAGCCTTAAAATGCATTCGAAACAATTTTTGGCAATGGTAGTAGTGGAAGAGCTTCCCTGAATATTTTTGGAAATTGAAATCTTAAAAATACAATTATAGATAATATCTGGTTGTTTTAAGAAAAGGGAAGTGCGGGGGTTCTCCCCCGAAACTTTTTTTGAAAATGTAACTAAAAAAAAAACGCAGTTTTAGACGATCTGAGCGTTGATGTTAGGGGAGGGGAGATTTTTGGCCCAGCCCGGAACTTTTTCAAAATTGATGGGTCATCTTTGGTAACTTTAAGAGGACAGACAAATATTCGAACAACGTGATTTTAGTTCACTGTCAATGATGTTAGGGTAGGAATTTTCGAGAACTCTCCTTCGGAAACCAAAGTTTAAGCCCTTTAAAATGAAATATAGGACGATCTTAAATGTTGTTGACAAGACAGAGAGGGAAACAGAGACGCCTCTTTTTTTAATGAGAGATATGTTTATTCAAGTTGAAGCGGCAAAAGAATTTTTAAAAAAATGGTTTTTACTCCCACACCTCACATTTTATGCTCACGTTACAGTATTCAAAAATTCATGCATTTGATCAATAACAATGCAAAAGCTTAATTTAGTGCTTGAAAAAAAATTAATGTTTTTCATCCTGCTTTTATTGCGTCATAATTTTTACTTTTGATAAAAACAAATGAAGGGCCAGGGGGGAAAAAGATGAAAGTGACCAAAAAGCGATTTCGAGAAAAACGAAAAACAAAGTTTGACTTCTCGTAACTCCTTGTGTATAGTTGACAGAGTTTTCATGCACATTTCGTTCGATTCTCATCTTTGTTCCCCTTGTTGTTCTACCAGACGATAGTGCTCCTTCATAGCCCCTAGATAGTGCTAATATCTCAAAATTGACTTTCATCTTTTTTCCCCTTGGCCCTTCAAATAATTAAAAGCGATTAAATATAAGTTTTCAGGGGGAAGACTGTCTAAAAAGTTCTGACTTCTTAATATACAGTGTAATTTACCAGGGAAAAAAATTCCCTTTATAATTATTTATCTGGCATTTTGATCTCTAACAATATGTGAAAAAATCTTTCTAATATTTTTTTCTTTTAATTTAATTTATTTTTATTATTACTTCTTAGCCTCACCTCCAAGCAAGCATTTGTTTTGCTTCAATATTACCTATACTGAGAACGATCTTTCATCTAATTCTGAAAGTTACATTTTGAAATTTATAATTCTCAGCTAAAAATTAGGTTTGAAAATTTCAATTTAAAATAATTTGTATGAAAGATAAATAACTTGCTCTTTTTAATGATAATTAAGTTCTTTTTAAAGCTTTTCATGGAAATGCAGCGATAAACTTTCAAAAAAGAATTTAGTTATCAAAATAATACTCATAACTAAACAAGCCTTATTATTTCCTCACTTAAAAGATGAAACAGAATATTTTCCACGTAAACTATTTCTTAGTTATTTGAAAATATAATTCTAATTTGGAAAAAAATATTTTTGTTTATCAACACTACTATTATTGAATGTTTTCTTTACAACTCAAATTTCATAAAAATGTATATTAATTAGTAAGTACCAGTGGCGTACGCAGACAAATCATTTCAGGGGGGGGGGGGCTGAGTCAAGACTTTTTGAGATTGGGGGAGGGGGGAGCACTTCATGAAATGTAGCTAAAAAAATAAATGTCTCGAATTTCTTCTTCAATGCCTAGTTAAGTCGACAAAAATACATAATTAAAAAAAACATTTTTTTCATTAAAATTATTGTGAAGAAAGCGTTCTGATGGACACAAAGAATGATAAATTTAGATTAAAAAAAATTCTTCATTGAAAGAAGGGTTGCTGAAACACTTGTTTGCAATATTTTGGCTAATTAACGCTCTAATAATGTTAATTTTGTAGTTTATTTTACTATTGTTCCCAATATTGGGTTTCAATTAAACTTTCTAAATTTTATTTAACAAAATCTGTGACTGAAAAACATTAATCGGCATTTCTGAAACATAGATTTGCAATAAAAATGACCAAAATGGAATAATAGGATAATAATAATCATGACGAACAGTAAAATAGACATGTCAAAATATAAAAAAATCTTTCTTTTAATTTTGTCCTATAGTTAATTATCTGTTCTAAAAGCTTTTCTCATTTGAGATTTCAAAAAAAAAAAGGGAAATTTAGGAAAAAAACTTAGCTTACATTTTTAAAATTCATTTTGAAAATTTCGGAGCGAGCTGCAGCCCTATCAGCCCACCCCCTGAGTACGCCACTGGTAACTACAATAATACACTGCTCGACATTGAAAATGCAACACCAAGAAGGAGTGGTCAGAAATTGATGAAATTTGGTAAGAAGACAGAGACAGCATGGAACAATAAGTGATATTTATTTCAAAATAAATAAGCAAAATTTAGAGCGAGGACGGCGTCGGCTCAGTAAGAAGTAGGACCACCGCGGACAGCGATGCACGCATAAACACGTCTAGGTATGGAGTCAATAAGCCTGCGGATGGTGTCCTGAGGGATGGCACTCCATTCCCTTTCAACCATTTGCCACAGTTCGTCCTCTGAACGAAGCAGTGACAGGTTCTGCAAACGGCGTCCAATCACGTCCCACACATGTTCGATTGGTGACAAGTCAGGAGAGTATGGTGGCCAGGAAAGCATCTGTACACCTCGTAGAGCATGTTGGCTGATTCGAGCACTGAGGCCGGGCGTTATGTTGTTGAAAAATTGCATTTGGCAGACCCTGAAGGTAGGGGATTGCCACCGGCCGCAGTACATTATCTACATATAGTTGGGCCGTCATAGTGCCCCGAATACGAACTAGAGGTGATACGGAATTGTATGCAATAGCGCCCCAAACCATTATGCCACGTTGTCGCGCTGTGGGGCGTTCCACAGTTACTGCCGGATTCGATCTTTCTCCACGTCGACGCCACACACGTATGCGATGACTATCATTGGACAAACAGAAGCGGGATTCATCTGAGAACACTACGGTTTGCCATTCTGCCATCCACGTCGCTCTGGTCCGGCACCATTCCAAACGTTGGAGTCTGTGCTGTGAGGTCAATGGCAGTCTTCTTAGCGGGCGCCGTGATTGCAGGCCACGTGCAACCAGTCGACGGGAAATGGTTCTGGTCGACACAGGAACATCCAGGGTACCTTGCACGTGCTGCAGAATCGACGTACAAGTGACTTGCGGGTCCGCCACAGCTTGTCGGTGAATCCGTCGATCCAAGCGGTCTGACGTCACTCTGGCTGCACCTGCACCCCTCAATGTGGCTACATTTCCTCTTTCCAACCATCTCCGACACAGCCGATGCACAGTGCTTGCATCCATGTGGGTATCAGCTGCAATTTGACGTATGGACCAACCTCCCCTTCTCAGTCCGATCACCATACCCCTTGTAAAGTCGTCTATATGCTGGAAGTGTCTTCGTTGAGGACGGCGTGGCATTTCCTCCTATCACACGTATCCTTCGAGACAAAAACCAAATTTCTCCGAGAATCTGGCAGAAAAACCAACATGAACATAGCCCACTTTTTAACTTCATTCTCTTATATCTTACTTCACGTGCGTCGGAGAGCTGCGCATTTCATATCATTTGCATAACTCAGTGACGTGCGTCTACGGTAAAATTTGCATGAATTTCTGACCACTCCTTCTTGGTGTTGCATTTTCAATGTCGAGCAGTGTAAGAAAATACTAAGCTAACACGAAAATACAGGTAATTTTCTCTTGTTGTGTATTATTTAACTTGTTCAAAAATTTAAATTACTTAGATCAAAAATAAGCATCTTAATACTGATTTATACGCTCATCGAAAATATTCTAATCAAATATCTTGTAATGTTCATTGTAAATAAATATGAAAAAGCATTTCAGCTAAAAATCAGATTAGTATAAAAAAAAAACTCTACAGAGTCTACTTATGTAAGCGTAGTATGATTAAGGGGCACACAGGGACAGATACAACTGCGGGGCGATGGAGGCGATCGCCCCCTTCTTTGAGGACCTCTCCACGGGAGTAGTGTTAGAAGGCCGTTTCTGCGGCAGGAGGTGCAGGTGCAGGGATGTGCAGGGTCCTGCACCTCCCAATCTTCCCCTGCACCTCCCAATCTTCCCCTGCACCTCCCCCACCCTGGGTTGAGTTGTTTAGGGGCTGCTGCTTGGGGTTGAGTTGTTTTCAGGGCCGCCGGGAGTTTTACACGTTGAAGAAGGTTATGAGGCTTTTTTTCGAATGGCAACACCTTTTCTGGTTGCTATGACAACCAAATATTTAGGTTTCTTTGAATGGCAACAGGAGATCACCGTAGCAACCAGAGTTTCTCTTTTAGGGAATGGCAACACTTGTGTAATATTTTACAGAGTTAATTTCAATCGTGGCGCCATCTACGAGGATTTTGTTTAACCTTAAGATTACTTTATTTTATTTTACTGACTCTGAATATTTTCTGGAATTTAATTTTATTTTAGGTGCTCGTGCCGCCATCTATTGAGTGAACGAATTTAATTCTTTTTTTTTTTTATTTCGGGACTTTGAATATTTTTTGTAAATTTTACTGTGTTCGAGGTGAGGATCGAACCTCAAACCTACAAAAGACCTCCGTAGCTGTCAGATTGGTCAACGCGCAAACTGACTAAGCTACGGAGGTCTGATGCCCTGTTCGTTAACTATGATCCCAATATAATTTTCAATGCTAAAGAACGACGATGCTGCCATCTGTTGAAAGGAATTTTTTTTTTTTTCAAATTTAATTATTTCTTCAAACTTAATTTATTTTTCAAGCTGAAATCGGACTTTCTCAATGAAAATTAATTTTTTACTTACCGACCCAGTGTAATGATTAACTAATTTTTTATTAACCTACTAATTTAATTAGTAATTAGTTGAATTTAATCAATTTCACACTACTGAATGAGAATATTATTTAGGAATTCCCAACTTTGCATGCTTCTTCACGAATATCAATCGAAGTTGCAGACTCACCTGTTTGACATGATGTCAACCCGTACGTATCCCGATTTTCAGGCAAGATTTCTCGGTAAACTTTCAGTTTCCCATGGGCAATATCAAGTGTATCAAGGCTATATGCGAATGCTGTCATAACGCACTACATGGAAATATTCCTCTGTCGAAGCAACAAAAGAACAACTTATCGAAGCATAAGACAACTCTACGCAAGTTAGCAAATAAAAAATTACCCTTAGCCAAAAAAAAAAAAAACGAAAGTTAGTCGTTCAAAAAGGTGGCTTTCTAAATTTATTAATTCCTGCAGCAGTGAGTGTATTATCAAGCATTTTCGGCAATGGAACACGCTAAGAAATATGCACTTGCTCCCGAAGATCTAGTCTCGAAACACACAGTTACACCTCAACAACTCAGTGAATTGGATAAGGAAATGATGAAAATTCTGCACAGCAATCTTGAAGAACATGAAAAATTGACAAAGTATACTGAATTACTGCGAAAGAAATTAAACCTAGCTGAAAATAACCCACCGTGGATGCAACAGCAACGGTCTAAAGAAGAGGGAAAAATGGAGAAAGCAGAAGAAAATCCTCAGCAGTACGAGTCGACTATATTCAACAGTATTAATAAGCAATACTTGAATCAAGCCCACAACTTATTGGATATTATGAAAAGACATTCGGATATTCTCAAATGGAATGAAAAAGGAGAAGTCATTTATAAAAATCAGAAGATTGAACATTCAAACATTGCAGACTTGTTAAATTTAATTTTCAGTCATAAGAAAAATATTGATGTCCCGTAGACAAATGAATTTTTAAATTCATTACAAGAAATGAATGTACCAAGACATTTTGTGAAAAATAAAAATCTGTACGAAAATAATATTGTATCACAAGAAGATGTGAAACCTGTTTTAACATCTAAAATTGTGTCGAAAAGAAATCGGAAATCTATGCCAAAATGGAATCATTTATATAAATAAAATGAATATTTTTCAATGTGTTATACTATTTTTTTTTTCATTCTTAATGTAAGCAACATGCATGCAAATAAAGACAGAGAAAAAATTAAACTTTAAAAAATACATTTATTAAACTTTTATATACACATTATTAACAATAATAAAAAAAGTACTTACAGATTGGATGCCAAATTATTAAGAATTTCCCAATCCATGTATTTTTCGAGAACATTGAAGGTAATTCCGTTTTCGGAAAGTACGGCAACTAATTTTACAATATTCATGCATAACAGCATATTTGATTCTATGTTGTTGTATCGTTCAGATGTATTTAGAGTCATACATGGATGTCGGCGTTGTGATGGGTGTGATACGACACATCCCTCGCATTCAAAATGCTCATTAATACACGATGTAATTCCTTCACGGAAACATAATCTTATTTTCTCCTCAGGAGAAGTAGATTCGAGGGTGGTTTGATTTTGCATATGCTCATACAAAATAAATGTAAAAAAAATTTTCTGAAGTTCACTAAAAATGTCACATTTTTTTTCTCGAAAATGAGTACACATTTCTTCTTGCAGGTGAATGCAAGTTGATTCCAGGGTGTTCTCGTGTCTTATTTGATACAGTTTACAAAATCCATCGCTTAATAGAACCAACACTTCATTCCGTGCTACAAAGCCACTATTTTTATACATAAAGTTGAAGTGATCTAACTTATTCATGAATTCTAAAAAGGCTGCAGGTGAAAACATAATGCTACGATTCATGAAGTCATCTTCGAGCTGTAGGGAAAATCCATCGAGAGTTATCACTACACTAAGATGGATGCCGCCGTACATTTCAAATAAAGTTTTTTTTTTTTTTTTTTTTCAAAAGTTCACTACTTGTAATACTTTGTGTAAGCCAGTCACTTTCAGGTATAATGTCACAGTCTTGCATCACGGTTTCTAACAAATCAGGCTGGGTTGTACTCACGTCGGGCTGCTCCGGGGGTACTCGAAGGGCTTCCAACACGTCGCGTTGCAGGAGTTGCTCCGGGACGCTCGTCTCGGGATGCAGGGGTTGCTCCGGAATCAGGTCGGCTTGCAGGGGTGCATCGGACTTGATCGGAGACGCGCTGGGCTTGCTCAAGGGCGCGTCGGACTCCACCAAGGGCTGCTCCGGGGTTACTTGAAGAGGTGCTGGGGTCAAACATCGCCGTTTCGGATGAGGCTCGTCTTGAAGGAGACGTCGGAATGTCACACTGATGCGTGGATGTTTTACATGTAGCTCGGGGCGTATTCCATGCGTGAACAGTTTGTTTGTCGGTGGGTGCATGATGTACAAACTTCCATGCGCCAGCGGAAGATATATGCTTGGGTAGTCCGGTCGATTGAAGATGATAGTTCGAGTCGCTCCTATGGATATAGTTGCGATGGATGAACTGTTGAGAAGACTAGGTTCATTGTCTCTATGATCTGAAATTGAAGCCGATCCATTTGGGTACAAGTTGAGCAAAGCATAATTATAATGCTCCCCTGAAGCATATTCAACTTCCTCTTTCAGCTGCAACATTAGTGGAGTCCAAGGATTCGCTGACACGTTCATTCCGGAGTAGGAATAACAAAGTCCGTCATTACCATATGCGAAAATTTTCCTCTTTGGAGTATAACTCCTACCATACACAGTAACACACTGCTGTTCAAAATTTATCTTTGAAAGTTCAGCGAAAATGTTGTCTGCTTTCTCCTCGTTGAAGAACTTTTCGCAATAAGATATGCGAAGCCCATTTTCAGTGATTCGTCGAACAGAATGCATTTTTTTTTTTTTTCTTTTTTACAAGAAGAGAAAGTTACCAACTACTACCAACAGCAAGTACCAGAGCAAGAATGACTTTTATCTTACAAAAAAGGCAATCGTTGTCTTATCAATTAGTGGCGCTGAGGTCGGGGGAATCATACTACGTATCCATCATGTGACGCTTAATCACCGATCTCTGACCACAAGTGACCCTTGTCTTATCAATTTTGATATCCTCGAACGTCGTCCCTGCACCGATCACGCGGCGCTTAATCATCACCCCTGGGCCACATTAGAGTGACATCACTGTTTTTAGATTAGTTCTTCTCTCTCAATCGTATATAATTTTTTTTTTTTAAGTTTTACATTTCTCGTTAAGTTTAGCTTCAGAAAAATTGCCTTTAGTCTTTTAGACTTGGAGAGTTTTTTTTTTTTTTTTTTTTTTCACATTTATTTTTCAAAATTTTGCAATGTTATTAGTATATTTTTTTTTTTTTTTTTTTTCATCTCAAGTTTATGAAATTTGCTAAGTTGAATGTAACGTTTGAAATTTTCATACAACATTTTACTAGGTTAGTTCTGGATAATGTTTTCTTCTAAGGTTCATTTCATGAGTAAAAGTTTTTTCGTTTTCAATAAGATCTCGTTAAGTTTATCTTCAGGAAAATTGCCTTTAGTAGACTTGGAGAGTTATTATTATTTTTTTTTTTTTTCGCATTTATTTTTCGAAATTTTGCAATGTTATTAGTATATTTTTTTTCATCTTAAGTTTATGAAATTTGCTGAGTTGAATGTAAGGTTTGAAATTTTCATACAACATTTTATTATGTTAGTTTAAGTTTTATCTTTTCGCTATTAGTACTGGATAATATTTTCTTCTAAGTTTCATTTCATGAGTAAAAGTTTTTCGATATCAATAAGATTTTCAGAGGAATATTTTGCGTTAAGAAAATTTGTTTACATACGAAGATTATTTTAGAAAAAAAATATTTAATGTGTTAGAATTTTTTTTTTCTTTTTACGGAAAAGTTTTAAGTGATGAAAATTTTTAAATGAAGAAAAATTAATTTTCAAAAAAAAATATTTGCGAGGAAAGTTTTGCTTACAATTTTTTTTTTTTTTTGTAAGCAAAACTTTCCTCGCAAATATTTTTTTTTTGAAAATTAATTTTTCTTCATTTAAAAATTTTCATCACTTAAAACTTTTCCGTAAAAAGAAAAAAAAAATTCTAACACATTAAATATTTTTTTTCTAAAATAATCTTCGTATGTAAACAAATTTTCTTAACGCAAAATATTCCTCTGAAAATCTTATTGATATCGAAAAACTTTTACTCATGAAATGAAACTTAGAAGAAAATATTATCCAGTACTAATAGCGAAACGATAAAACTTAAACTAACATAATAAAATGTTGTATGAAAATTTCAAACCTTACATTCAACTCAGCAAATTTCATAAACTTAAGATGAAAAAAAATATACTAATAACATTGCAAAATTTCGAAAAATAAATGCGAAAAAAAAATAATAACTCTCCAAGTCTACTAAAGGCAATTTTCCTGAAGATAAACTTAACGAGATCTTATTGAAAACGAAAAAACTTTTACTCATGAAATGAACCTTAGAAGAAAACATTATCCAGAACTAACCTAGTAAAATGTTGTATGAAAATTTCAAACGTTACATTCAACTTAGCAAATTTCATAAACTTGAGATGAAAAAAAAAAAAAAAAAATATACTAATAACATTGCAAAATTTTGAAAAATAAATGTGAAAAAAAAAAAAAAAACTCTCCAAGTCTAAAAGACTAAAGGCAATTTTTCTGAAGCTAAACTTAACGAGAAATGTAAAACTTAAAAAAAAAAAATTATATGCGATTGAGAGAGAAGAACTAATCTAAAAACAGTGATGTCACTCTAATGTGGCCCAGGGGTGATGATTAAGCGCCGCGTGATCGGTGCAGGGACGACGTTCGAGGATATCAAAATTGATAAGACAAGGGTCACTTATGGTCAGAGATCGGTGATTAAGCGTCACATGATGGATACGTAGTATGATTCCCCCGACCTCAGCGCCACTAATTGATAAGACAACGATTGCCTTTTTGTAAGATAAAAGTCATTCTTGCTCTGGTACTTGCTGTTGGTAGTAGTTGGTAACTTTCTCTTCTTGTAAAAAAAAAAAAAAAAAATGCATTCTGTTCGACGAATCACTGAAAATGGGCTTCGCATATCTTATTGCGAAAAGTTCTTCAACGAGGAGAAAGCAGACAACATTTTCGCTGAACTTTCAAAGATAAAATTTGAACAGCAGTGTGTTACTGTGTATGGTAGGAGTTATACTCCAAAAAGGAAAATTTTCGCATATGGTAATGACGGACTTTGTTATTCCTACTCCGGAATGAACGTGTCAGCGAATCCTTGGACTCCACTAATGTTGCAGCTGAAAGAGGAAGTTGAATATGCTTCAGGGGAGCATTATAATTATGCTTTGCTCAACTTGTACCCAAATGGATCGGCTTCAATTTCAGATCATAGAGACAATGAACCTAGTCTTCTCAACAGTTCATCCATCGCAACTATATCCATAGGAGCGACTCGAACTATCATCTTCAATCGACCGGACTACCCAAGCATATATCTTCCGCTGGCGCATGGAAGTTTGTACATCATGCACCCACCGACAAACAAACTGTTCACGCATGGAATACGCCCCGAGCTACATGTAAAACATCCACGCATCAGTGTGACATTCCGACGTCTCCTTCAAGACGAGCCTCATCCGAAACGGCGATGTTTGACCCCAGCACCTCTTCAAGTAACCCCGGAGCAGCCCTTGGTGGAGTCCGACGCGCCCTTGAGCAAGCCCAGCGCGTCTCCGATCAAGTCCGATGCACCCCTGCAAGCCGACCTGATTCCGGAGCAACCCCTGCATCCCGAGACGAGCGTCCCGGAGCAACTCCTGCAACGCGACGTGTTGGAAGCCCTTCGAGTACCCCCGGAGCAGCCCGACGTGAGTACAACCCAGCCTGATTTGTTAGAAACCGTGATGCAAGACTGTGACATTATACCTGAAAGTGACTGGCTTACACAAAGTATTACAAGTAGTGAACTTTTGAAAAAAAAAAAAAACTTTATTTGAAATGTACGGCGGCATCCATCTTAGTGTAGTGATAACTCTCGATGGATTTTCCCTACAGCTCGAAGATGACTTCATGAATCGTAGCATTATGTTTTCACCTGCAGCCTTTTTAGAATTCATGAATAAGTTAGATCACTTCAACTTTATGTATAAAAATAGTGGCTTTGTAGCACGGAATGAAGTGTTGGTTCTATTAAGCGATGGATTTTGTAAACTGTATCAAATAAGACACGAGAACACCCTGGAATCAACTTGCATTCACCTGCAAGAAGAAATGTGTACTCATTTTCGAGAAAAAAAATGTGACATTTTTAGTGAACTTCAGAAAAATTTTTTTACATTTATTTTGTATGAGCATATGCAAAATCAAACCACCCTCGAATCTACTTCTCCTGAGGAGAAAATAAGATTATGTTTCCGTGAAGGAATTACATCGTGTATTAATGAGCATTTTGAATGCGAGGGATGTGTCGTATCACACCCATCACAACGCCGACATCCATGTATGACTCTAAATACATCTGAACGATACAACAACATAGACTCAAATATGCTGTTATGTATGAATATTGTAAAATTAGTTGCCGTACTTTCCGATAACGGAATTACCTTCAATGTTCTCGAAAAATACATGGACTGGGAAATTTTTAATGATTTGGCATCCAATCTGTAAGTACTTTTTTATTATTGTTAATAATGTGTATATAAAAGTTTAATAAATGTATTTTTTTAAAGTTTAATTTTTTCTCTGTCTTTGTTTGCATGCATGTTGCTTACATTAAGAATGAAAAAAATAGTACAACACATTGAAAAATATTCATTTTATTTATATAAATGATTCCATTTTGGCATAGATTTCCGATTTCTTTTCGACACAATTTTAGGTGTTAAAACAGGTTTCACATCTTCTTGTGATACAATATTATTTTCGTACAGATTTTTGTTTTTCACAAAATGTCTTGGTACATTCATTTCTTGTAATGAATTTAAAAATTCATTTGTCTACGGGACATCAATATTTTTCTTATGACTGAAAATTAAATTTAACAAGTCTGCAATGTTTGAATGTTCAATCTTCTGATTTTTATAAATGACTTCTCCTTTTTCATTCCATTTGAGAATATCCGAATGTCTTTTCATAATATCCAATAAGTTGTGGGCTTGATTCAAGTATTGCTTATTAATACTGTTGAATATAGTCGACTCGTACTGCTGAGGATTTTCTTCTGCTTTCTCCATTTTTTCTTCTTCTTTAGACCGTTGCTGTTGCATCCACGGTGGGTTATTTTCGGCTAGGTTTAATTTCTTTTGCAGTAATTCAGTATACTTTGTCAATTTTTCATGTTCTTCAAGATTGCTGTGCAGAATTTTCATCATTTCCTTATCCAATTCACTGAGTTGTTGAGGTGTAACTGTATGTTTCGAGACCAGATCTTCGGGAACAAGTGCATATTTCTTAGCGTGTTCCATTGCCGAAAATGCTCGATAATACATGCACTGCTGCAGGAATTAAGAAATTTAGAAAGCCACCTTTTTGAACGACTAACTTTCGTTTTTTTTGGCTAAGGGTAATTTTTTATTTGCTAACTTGCGTAGAGTAGTCTTATGCTTCGATAAGTTGTTCTTTTGTTGCTTCGACAGAGGAATATTTCCATGTAGCGCGTTATGACAGCATTCACATATAGCCTTGATACACTTGATATTGCCCATGGAAAACTGAAAGTTTGCCGAGAAATCTTGCCTGAAAATCGGGATACGTACGGGTTGACATCATGTCAAACAGGTGAGTCTGCAACTTCAATTGATATTCGTAAAGAAGCATGCAAAGTCGGGAATTCCTAAATAATATTATCTTTCGATGGTGTGAAATTAATTAAATTCGACTAATTACTAATTAAGTTAGCAGGTTAATAAAAAATTAGTTAATCATTACACAGGGTCGGATTATCGTAAACATAAAAAAATTAATTTTCATTGATAAAGTCCGATTTCAGCTTGAAAAATAAATTAAGTTTGAAGAAATAATTAAATTCGAAAAAAATAAATTTCCTTCAACAGATGGCAGCATCGTCGTTCTTTAGCATTGAAAATTATATTGGGATCATAGTTAACGAACAGGGCATCAGACCTCCGTAGCTTAGTCAGTTTGCGCGTTGATCAATCTGACAGCTACGGAGGTCTTTTGTAGGTTTGAGGTTCGATCCTCACCTCGAACACAGTAAAATTTACAAAAAATATTCAAAGTCCCGAAATAAAAAAAAAGAATTAAATTCGTTCACTCAATAGATGGCGGCACGAGCACCTAAAATAAAATTAAGTTCGTGAAAATTAAGAAAATAAATAATTCCGTCGATAGATGGCGCCACGATCGAAATTGACTCTGTAAAATATTACACAAGTGTTGCCATTCAAAGAAACCAAAACATTGGTTGCCATGACAACCAAACCTGTTGCCATTTCAAGAAATCAAAACTTGGATGTTGCCATCCAAAAACTAAAATCCTCGCGGCGGCCCTGGGGAGGCGGTGGAGGTGGCGGAGGGAGGTGGCGGGGGAGGTCACAGGCGGTGGAGGGGAGGTCACAGGCGGCGGAGGGGGTTCAAGGAGGTTCAAGGGGGGCGTGGCTGAACCTCTGAACCTCCGGCTGGCGTTGAACTGTCATTTTCTCCCTACTCACTTACCCCTTCGTAAGGGTAAGTGGGCCACCCCTCATTTATTTATATTTAAAGTGAGCATATCTAAAAAAGGGGGTTTGCGGATCCTACCTGATAAAGTATGTAAACTTAGTAGAAAATATTTTTCCGTAAATGTATCCATTAACCAGATATATACTTACATTTAAATGTGTATGACAGAAAATTATAAAGCGGAATACAAAGCAATTGTATCTGTGAAATTCATTAAAAGCCGTTAGGCATATTTTTTGCTTTTACATATAAATTAGTGTTGAATAAACATAATAGAGTCGATTAAGATCAATTTTGGTAAAATTAGAAAAAAATATATAGGTTGAAAAAAAATGGAAACACTTAATGGTAGCGTCTATTTGAAGTTTGCTGAGGGAGAAACGTTATCATTTCATCCTGAGTTACAATTCAAACATCACTTACATTAGACCAATAAAAAGTGTAGCTATTTCTATTCCTTCTATCAAATTTAGCAGCATTTTTTTCATTTGGATCATATTCTAAAATTAAAACTTAATAATACTTTTTTTTATGCAAGTTTCCCAAATACATAGTTCACAGCTTTTGCAGTTTTTGTAGCTGAACCATCAATTCCTTCTAGGTCTGTATCATTATCTTTCATATCATCTTAGAAATTGCTTCATCAGAACTTCTTTCCATATTGAAATCCTCATTATTATGAGGGGACCCACTTACCCTAATAGGCAAAAAGTACGGGGTAAGTGGGACCTCTCCCCTTAAACACTTATTTATAATACTTTGCGTAAAATTCCTAATGTAATGTGTACTGCATGTTAAACTCTACATAAAACGTAATGAACATAGAAAAGATAATAAAAACTAACCTCAAAATACTTGAACTAATTTTCCTTGAACTCGCAAAAAAAAAAAAAAAAAAAAATGCTTGGAATTTTTTTCGACATAAATTATCTGATCTAAAAATTTTTTCCATGAACCCCAAATATATGCAAAACTAGCCACTGTGATAAAATATAATATGATCAGTAAAAAAAAGTATAAAATCTATATGCGTATTTTAGTTTTAAGGGGGGTGGCCCACTTACCCGAATCAACTCTATATGATATGAGCTGTATCGTCCTTTGATTCGCATTATGGTTTTCTTGGAAATAATAAAAATAAAACCAATAAATAAATGAAAATGCCTTCCTGTTAATTTAAAGTACAATATATGGCCAAATTATTTTAAATTAAGATTTTATTTTGCTGAGTTGGAACCCGTAAAACAAAAGCACTATCTCATTCAACTAAAATGCATAAATGCGATTGGACTAAATGATAAATTGTTTCTAAAAGCGGATTAAGGCATTTATTCTTAGTTTCAAAGACGCCGTTTTAATCGAATAAGTTTTCTATGCATGCAAATTACTTTTAGATGAGCCGTAATTTTCCGACAAACACAAAGACGTATTCAGAGAGCGATTTCTTTGCAAAAAGCCCAGGTCTTGCTAATTGAAAATGCAAATTTCTCTTAACACCGTGTTAACTAAGACACAATTTTTTTTAAGTGAATGCAAAAACAACTTTCAGAGTAGCGGGAAAAAATCCGTAATAAAAAAATACCACAGAACAAATTACCTTAATTCGCTAATTTGCCCTTCTTACTTAAAAAACTAGGTTTTAACGGAAAAGAAACTAAAAAGGTGAAATGTCAACTAAGTAGCAGATGCTTTTCGGTTGGAAAAAAAAGGAATGTTTGAAGATCTTCCCTTATCCGTTTTTCTTTTACAGTTTAAATAAGCCTGTCTTTTTCGAATTTAATTCACAAGTTTACCGAAAAATACACAAATCAAACAAATAAATGACTAAACATAATTAAGATTTTTCTCAATTAAAAAAATAAGGGACGTATAATAGAATTTGTTATCAAGTTTATTCGTACAATTTATATTAATCTCTATCTCTTGAAGCAAAAAGTTTGAATGTCTGGATGTCTGTCTGTTGCTTGTGATCACTTTGAAAAAAAATAGTGTAAGGGGCATTTTTTTTTTGCTTTAATTTAAAATGTAGCTACATTAGTGCCAATGAAAAAAATTCAAAATTTTTCTTTATCGAAACCAATAACATCAAACCTTAGACGCACTTCTCTAAACGTCTCTAAATCTGTTAAACTCAGAAGTAGATTTTTTTTCACAGAGAATGTGGTACTTAACAGTACTGATAAATACTACAAAATAAAACATAATAATAATAATAATAATAATAATAATAATAATAATACAGCTTTAGTAAAAAATAAATAAACTCATATTTTTCAATGTTGAACAAAGTTTTAATAAGGAAACTATCTTCTTGCAGATGAAAAATGCATGACAAAATATCGCACACCATTTCGGATATATATCAGTTTAGTATTTTTGTCGAAAATTGCAAGTGAGAAACGGAGCCCAGGTTTGCAATTTTTGGCGAGCTGCCTGTCGGGTCAGTATTTTGTTTGGGAAAAACAAAAATGTGTTAGTTACTTACTATTTTCTGAATTTCACCATCTATTCTACTCAACGCATTCCGAGATTAGAAAAGAAACACCAGACCTGGATTAACATGGAATAACTATGACAATAAACATTTTAAACATATAA
Organism: Uloborus plumipes; assembly: GCA_038373865.1. Lineage (NCBI taxonomy): Eukaryota > Metazoa > Arthropoda > Arachnida > Araneae > Uloboridae > Uloborus > Uloborus plumipes. Next base: position 98,174 of record JAXGGA010002761.1, on the reverse strand, counting down.
AAAGAAACCAAGTGATTTCTACACCAGATTTTTGCTACCGTATAGTTTTACATAACCACGGAATGTCATTATGAATATGAACTTTATAGACTTCTGATTTACGTTACTGAAAAGAAATATTAAATGGGTAAGCTAAGTTCAATGTTAAAGATTAAAGATAAATAAAAAAAATATTGCTTCCCTTAATGTGCTTAAAGCTAAAAGAAAAATTGAAATAAGTTTTAGCAGACAATATAAGCTTCCAACTGAAGTTTGATGGTGTAACCAAATTACTACTTCACTGTGGCTAAGTTCATAATCAAGAAGATGGTAGGAAGCGTGATATTTTTCGTCTTAGTTTCGCGAGAAAATGAGCGATGAAAGAGCAAAAACTCATTTTCGAGGAAAATACCAGCTGGAATTAATTTCTTGGTTTTAATTGTCGCATTCCATCTTGATGAACTTCGGATTTTTCCTTCCGATGTGTTATTTTTATATACTAAGCTTTAATCTGAAAATGCTTCTGCAGTATTTTTCTAATATTTATAAAAATAAATATTCAACTGTTATTTTTTTACTGTTAAGTAACATATGTGATAATGAAGATCCCGAAAACTATATTTTTTTCAAGGTTAAAGCTAAATTGTTTGTGCTGATAAAACAGCATTCTGTAATTAATTCCGGATTCTATTTCACAGTATTTTTAATTTTTGGATAAAAACTAGAATTTAATCATATACATATGGCCACTGTGAAAACTTCTAGAAAGAAATCCATTTCATTAAGAATAATTAAAAATACACTGTCTGGCTTCTTATCAGGATCTGGTAAAATTATTACTTAACAAAAACGTGTTACTTGCAGGTATAACTACATTTGAACATACGTTATTAAACAACAAAATTTAATGATGACGTCACAAAAGTCAATGCATACATTGAAAGATCATGATATCGATGAATAAACTATCAAACAAAGGCTAAGTTAGACCAAATGGTCTAATTTTGCAATGCATTTAATTAGCACTGGATTAGCCTTTTTATACTAATTTGTTGCAATATGTCTATAGCTAAATTCAACACAAACATTTGAAGTTAAAGTAGGAGCTAGATACTTTTGGGTAGTCATCAATTCTTTTCGACAAATTAGTCAAAGTTGAAGAAATTTAGTACCTAAAATATATTGTTATTATGAGTTTGCCTTTGAGCCATTACCTACTAGACTGCAGGTAGCATGCAGTGAACGATAGTGGCAAGTCTGGTCTAATGCGAGTTGGTCAGTAACAGCGAGCAGAGGGCGGTATCCCTCTTTTGTTATTCAAAAATTTATTGCTATTCTAACAGTACGTTTAAAGTTTGTTGAAAAATATGAGCAGCATTTGGTTTATTGTGTTTATTTTACGTTATGAATATAGCTCATACTTATGCATGTTTTGGATTCAATCGAAACCATTACTACTCGGGAACCTCCACAAGTCATCATCCCAAACGCACACGAAAGCAAGTCGAGTTAATCTGATCTCACACACAACTTCCCGAGGTTACATAATTTCAATTTTAAAGACGTTTTTATATCACCTATTTACTAGACCTTCCATTTAGGTAATGAAAATAAAGTCCAGTAACTGATTTTTCTTTTCTTTTTGAAAGTTAAATTATTAAATAAATGGTACTTTTAGGGTACCTTATGAGGAGCAAATCCAAAATTTTTGAAAAGAGATAAGAGCTCCTTGTATTTGAAATTTGAAAAAAAAAATGCTATAGCTTCCCCAGGTGAAAAAATACTCAAAAACTATGCAGAAGCCTTTCTACAAAGAATTTTCAGCAATTAATGTAATAATGGTAGTGGATGATATAAAATTCTACAGCGTTCTGATACAGCATGAAATTATTTCAGCTAAGAAAGATCTTTAGTGCACTTAAATTTCAACAAAGGACGAAATTGCGTGATTGAAGGTAAAAAGTAGTATGATTAATGTTTCTAGTTATTAAAGTTACTTACACCTAAGCAATAAAAGACCACCTACTTGGTCTCGTCTTTCCACCTACTATGCTTCGACAGCTATTATCGCTTCATCTCCGCTTACTAATTTATTACCAAACTTTTCCCATTAAAGACACGAAACGAATCTATCCAACTTAAGTCTCTTGTAATGAGAAACTCACGAATTATTCAGAATACCCTCTTAGAGAAAACTTAGGTGGCCAGTTCATTACAGAAATTCTTGAAATATTTAACTTTTTCTTCTTCCAAAACCTCCCCCTTACGCCTTGAAGTAGCATAGTTCACGTGAATGAGAGAGACGTTCTTTTCTTGGGAGAGCTTTACGGGCCACCGACGTGTTAAGACCTCCATGACCCCTGGCGGCCTCTTTTTGACAGAAATAAGGAAGAAATGTGAGAAAAAACTGACTTCTGTATGTCTATTAGGCAAAGCGTGAGGTTTTTTTCTATAACTTCACACTCTTTGACTGTTTTTTTTTTAAACTTAGCTTATATTAGAATGAAAATGTACGAGGAAATAGTGGTAATGGGCAGTTAACTAAATTGAGCATCATGGAGGAAGAAAAATTGGTGTTGGTTAATTTTTTTAATAAACAGGTATTAAAAAGTGAAAAATATTTCAAAAGTATAAAATATATATCGTATTTTTTAAACGAAATACAAAGTAATAACCTGTTTCCTTTGCATCTTACCATCTATTCAGTCTGCTATATAACGCTGATGCGTTATTAGATTGCAATGTGTTAAACTTTACCGTTTGCTTGCTACTAATTTTAGTTTTATGATGGCATATGAACATTAGTATCATTTTATAATTATGTGAGTTCATGCGTAGATACTATATCACCAAAAATATTGGGATACTTTCAAAAATTCGCATTTTTACGGATTCCTCAAGAAATAAGTGACTATTTCTTCTGTAGTTTTATTCGTATAAAATATATGCATTAACTGACATTTCCCAGTAAAAATTCAATTACCAATGCATTTAGGGGAGGTAAAGATAAGAGAAGGGGAGGGGGGGGGGTGAAACAAAATCTTCATTTGATCGTCTTTCATAGCTGTGAGTTTCAGAAATTTATTTATGTGCTATACACATCTATTTTACATATATCCTTGAAAGTAGCTTTGATAGTCATGAAGATATAAACATTTTTTTCAAAACCACAAATATTATTTGATGGTTTTTGGCTCATAATATGCATTTTCCACCTTTTAAACTGCATAAAGATGTGCCAAAAAGCTTCTTGAAATTACATTAGGCATGATTAAATTGAATATTTGAAAGTTAAGTAAAATGTTTATCGTGAACACAATAGCTCCTTTATTTTGTACAAGAAATTAAAAAAGCGGTATTTGCACACGTACTTTCAATTTTCCATAGAAATATTATAAATTTGTAATCTTCAAACACTTTTCTGGTAAAGGACGGAAGCAAAGGAACTACTAATTATGCATCCTCTTTGAGGTTTTAAGATTTTCACGTACTGAAGCTAAGCCACAAAAGCTTCCTTAACAGCTGGTTGCTTCCTCTTCAGCAGGTCGCGCGCACTTGAGAATTCTGTCTTACGGCTTACTTCGGATTTTCACACGAGGCACGAGTATGTTGAAACTAATATTATGTTCCGTAAATGATAAACTTATTAAAACGCACTAGTTATAACATCTAATACCTTCATTTCTGTACTAAGCACCATCTTTGTTTTTTTCTGGTAATTTAGGAAGATATTTTGATTTTAATGTTGAATGAGTAATTTTTCTCTTGGGAAGCACTAAAAGCTAAAATTTATTATGCGGCATTTTGAAGTATTACTATGAGAATTAATTAAGTATTTAATTTTAAAATAGCAGTTGGAAACTGTATGGCAATGCAAGGCAGAGTGAAATAGTGGAGTAATGGTGAAACTCAAATATTGTACTTAGTTTGCTGTAACATATTTATCTTGAAAATGCTTTAACTATAGTATTATACATGTAGTTGACATCAGAAAGGAAAAACTTTAAAGATTAAGATATATCATAATAAAAGCCATTTTTTTTTAAAAATTTGATTATGATATTGTAATATTTTGTTAAAAGGTAGAGTCACTATTTGTTGACACAGAAATAGGAGTTCATATTTATGAAGATAATATAAATTAACAAATAGAATACAGGTACAAAAGTTCAAAATTTGTTTGTCTGTATAGTAATGTTCTCTTATATCAGCAATTCCAACAATGGTTCCAATAATCATACTGATATTTGTCAAAAGACACATATCCTATCTAAGAGTCAAACAGACCCCTCTAGCGTCATGTATGCAAGACTAGAATCGCCAAAAATGGTAATTTTCACTCTATTACTACATTGTATACAGAGAGCAGAGTATATAAGAGCGTTATTCTGTTACATAAAAGAACTTTCTTTATAATTGAAGGGGCAAGTAGATAAAGATGATCTGTGACAATTTTGGAAAAGCACACTTTTTACCATGAATGATAATGAGGTAATATATATTTATTTTAAAGCTTTTTCAAAAAATTTAAAATATTGTCACATATCACCTTTATTCACTTGTGTCTTCAATTGTGTTTGTGAATTATAACACAATTGAATACACACTAATTTGAATTTGTAAACCGGCAAAATTCAAATGTCACATATCACCTTTATCCACTTGCCCCTTCGTGAGTCCCATCCTTTGTGTGCATCAGAGAAACGTTTTAGCGCATCGTGAAAGGTAACGAAAATAGACTTTCGTCAATCAGGCTCTGAAGTGCAGAGTTTACTTTAAATATATGGTAATTTGGGGGTATGTATAAGCCTGGAAAAGGTCATAATCTTTAGGAAACGAGGATGCGAAGCGATTATTCTCATGTCTAAATCAATCTGTCTAGCAAGCGTCTGTCTAGTTTCTTCTCCATACTCAGGTAGGAAGTTCTAAATGTCCTTCAGATTGGCACCTCCACATTGGCACCTCCACATTTAGTAAATGTCAAAATTGGATTGCAGTCACAATGAATCTCATGGACATTGGAGTTTTCACATTACTAGATTCAAGCTTTTATTTGTTTGCAGGGGAAATCAAATGTTGCAAACAAGCACTACTAGAAGGAAAAAAAGAAAAAAAAAAATGAAAGTAGTAAAGAAAAGATGGATTGAACAGAAAAACTTACTAGGGCAGTTATAGAATTCGCAGGGAAGCTTTGTAGCCATGATCTTCGTATGCATTTCTGTAAAAATTTTCAATTTTTGATTAAATTGATTAAATGTACAAGATCACTGGCTAATTTAAGCTCATGAAAATGCTGCGCAAATGTGAAATTATGTTAATTTAATAGAGGGTGTAACCTCCAGAATTTTAAAGGCAAGTCTGCAAGCGTGCATGCATTGTGTCATACAGGTGCCGAATGTCACTTTGTGGTATGGAGTGCCATGCGTGTGATACTTGTTGTGTCAATACTAGGACCGTCATTGCTGACTATGGATGATGCTCGAGGTGCCGTCCAATGATATCCCATACGTTATCAATTGGATACAGACCTGGTGATTTTGCAGGTCATGGTAACATGTCAGCACTCTGTAGAGCACATTGCGTTACAGCAGCGATGTGAGGGCGAGCGTTATCCTGTTGGAAAACTCCCCTTTGAATGCTACTCTTGAAGGGCTGTACTACTGGTTAAATTACCAGACTGACGACAAATTTTCAGTCAGTGAGTTTGGGATAACCACAAGAATGCCTCTGCTATCGCAGGAAATTGCTCCAGAGACCACAACTCCAAGTGTGGGTTCCGTGTGTCTAGGCTGTAGACCGCTTGGATGCAGGCGGTCCCCTGGCCTGCTTCTGACCAATATACAGCCACCACTGGCACTAAGAATGTGTTTTCATCAAAAATTACAACAGATCTCCACTCTGACCTCCATTGAGCACTGTCTTGGTACCACTGCCGTCAGAAACGGCAATGGTTGCAGTCAATGGAATACCGGCTACAGGCTGCCTGGCTCGGAGCTGTCCTTGAAGTAAACAATTTCTTACCGTTCCTTGGGTCACGATGGTACCAACTGCAGCTCGAATGTCAGCCGCAGATGCAGTACGATGCGCCATAGCCATACGCAAGATTCGGCGATCTTCCTTCTCAGTCGTGCCATGTGGCAGCTCGGAACTCGATCTTTTTGAGGTAGTACCATCCCTTGACCATACTTTCCAATAATCATGCATGGTGGAAACATTTCCCCCCAAGTCTTTCTGCAATAGCGCGAAATGAAAATCCACCTCCTCGTAGCCAAATTGTACGACCTCGTTAAAACTCGGTGAGTTGTTGATAATGGCTTCTGCGTCTTCTTAAAGGCATTCCTGGCTAACATGAACGCAATTCGTCAACTGTCACGTAAAAATAATACTCACGAGCTTCACAACACGCTTTAAAACAAGCCTTATTTGCATGTTCTGAGTGACGCCCGCTGCTCCAAACTTATGCGCAGAGCGCGAAATTTCAATCGATGTCATCATTCAATTGTATAAACACCCTACCAAATTTCGTTTATCTAACACACATCTTTCTTGGTGTTGGGATTTTTTTTCCGCCAGTGTATATATATATATATATACCCTTTATTTTGTTTTAATTACAATTTTTTTTTTGTTTGTGAAACATTATTTACGGAACAATGCTCCGAAAAAAATGACTATTATACAAAAAAATACAAATAAAAAAAGAGCACATCCAAACAATCTGAGCACACATACATATATGTTCGTGATATTTCTTAAGATTCAGAAATGTAAGTGTGCATATTTTTCCTGCAAAGATAAAACAATTTTAAACTAAAGCTAAAGCATGCATTAATAAAAAGTAGCTAATTATATCTTCCAAAATACCCATGTTTTGAATGACATATAATTAATTACTTTTGATGTAAGAAAAAAAAAATCTTTATTATCCTCTGCGTTCTTTTCCTGACTGCTGATATTTTCATGAGATTCTGGAGACTGACTACGTTGCTTTTACTAATGAACAAAAGGTTTATTTTCGGAAACAATTTGTTCCCACGTGTTTTAATGAAAAAAAAAGAATAAAAGCTCCTAATAAATATGAATTTTTGAAGGAAGTAACGTCGCTTTCACATATCTACCTAGGTAATTAACAGTAAAAATTCTAAGTTTTTGAATAAACCTTTGAAAAACGATTTTTTTTAAATATAAGAATGATCTTATTGAAACTTTTGATTAAAATTTTGAAGAAGGTTATTTCCGAAATTTCACGGAAAAAATGAGAAAATACCTGTTGTCTTACTGTATGATGTTCAAGTTATTGATTTATAACTAAGTAAACGTAATAGGTCCTTTTTACATTTAAATATATGCTCTTATTTGAATTCTTTCGTAACTATTCATTCATTAGCCCACAATGGCCCCTAAAGTGTTTAACAGTAAAAACAGACAAATTCGTCCTTATTCTATTTGGTGCGGTATAAAAAAGTACTTTTCACTCCAATTTCCTCTCAGCTTTCTTCATTTTGCAGTTGATTGCAGTTTCAATTGCTAAACAATGTTAACTGACAATAGATAAAAGGCAGTAATTGCTCTTTGACAGAAAAAAAAAAAAACATTTTGCCATACAGATCTAAAACTAGTGAACATTTTTATGCCCGATTTTTTTTTTGCCTTAAGAAAAGATACACTGGGTAATAGACTCAATCAAAAAGTCATTTTTTAATAAAATCACTCAAAAATTTAGAAGGGGTCACATTGGTCATTTAGTTTTTTTTAGGAATACCCAATTGTCAACTTTTCTTGTGTAAAACTATCAATTTATGATGTTCTCACCATAGAGTGGTTTTTGACATTCTTCTCCGTAAAAATAGAAACATATGATCACGAAATATTTCATCTTAAAAATAATTAAATCATTCATGAAACAGTTTTTAATTACCTAGTAACTATATTTTTTAAACCAAAAAGAAGTTCAAACAAGTACTTTAAATCACTTGATAGAACATTGGATTAATGAAATAGGGAAGTATGTCTATGTTAGACTGCGAGGTCGTTTTCTTGTCTGTTTTCTTCTACGTCCAGTAACGTCGAAGGATATCATGCAAATATTTCAAATAAATCATCCATACGCAAAAGAAAGGGGAAAAGTAGATAGTTGTTTCGTTTATATTTACTTTTTAATTTATACCAAAATGTTTACATCCAAATCTAAAAAAAAAAAAAAAGAAAAGAAAAGAAAAGGAAAAAGAGAGGGAGAGAGAAAGATAGTGAAAACTACAAGAAAAACAGAAAGAGAAAACAATATATAATTTGTGCTCTCGTATTTCAATAAATATCAGAAACGAGCGAGAATAGCTTCAATTAAATTGAACAGAGTTTATGAGATTTATTAGGACTGCCGATATGAATGGAAGCTGATACTTTTTAAATATTTAAATCATATGGTGACGGCAATTATGATGAAGCTAGGAGTACACTGTGAATAAGTCAAACAAATACGTTCTTTTTGCTTTAACGGGTGTAGGCTTTTATTGTAAAACTCTCATGCACACATTAGATTATTTTTAAAAACAGTTGATAGAAGCTTTGTTTTTGTTTCGAAATTTATTTAAAGCCTAAACTCATAAGTAAGGTTTATCCAATATTTTTGAAACGTGTGGGTTTAATCCACATTTCTGAAAATAAACCGTCTGAAAATAGAAACAAAAGAGATATTTCGGTGCATTAAAGTAGCAAAAACATAAAAGTTTTGTTAAAAACAAATTAAGTTTAAATTGATTGTATTTATTTCCAATAAAAATTCAGAAAAAAAAGCAGTTGCATACATCTTAAACTATGTAAAATTTTAGATTAATGTAGGCTTAAAAATTATTTTTGAACTTCATTCTTATTTTACTCAACAAATGTACATCTACTGTCTAAAATTTTTTTTGTGCGACCTCCGAAGCATCTGCGCACGCGCCAAGTCTCTTCTGACTTTCGCGAAATAGGGGGGAAATGCAAGGAGGAAGTAGCAAGCGAACAAAAGCTGAAGGCATCAGAAAGTGCGCATCCTAAACCTATCTCCCCTTTTTCAGATGTAAGCGTTCGTGGCGGCCAGGCGCACGAAACGCAAACAGAAGACAGTACAGGAATATTTACCAGATTTTACAGCAGGTACACTTGCTGTATTATTTACGTAAAATTTACGCTTGACTATTCCCGTAGAAATATTTAACCATTGTGCATTAGACAGTCTACTGATTTGTACAATATCAATAAGTCAATCACACTGAATCGCGTTTCCTTTGACTAACTGAAAACTTGAATACACTCTTTTTTTGGCATATCGAAACATTGGCGAAAAATCCTTCGATAACCAGAGGAGAAGTTAACAAACGTTTAAATAAAAGAAATTTTTTTAGACGTTATTGAGGTTCCATTGATCTACAAACCACATCCTTTTTTATACTGAGCTATTATTTCATTTATGCTAATTTTAAAATGCTAAAAGATCATCGAATCCCCTAATGAATTTTTTTATTTCTTAATTCTCAAGCCTTCACTGTCTGGAGATTATTTGAAGAGCCTTAAAAAATAATTCATAATAGGGACTAAAAGGTACACATTAGGAAAGATAATGCAGTGTCAACAACAATTTTGAACGGAAACTGTATTTTATTCCCTGAGCTGGCGGTCTTTAAATATGGTTTTTCAAAAATGATCCTTTTATAAAATGATAAAATGTTTGTTTTTGATTGCTCCTTTTTTCAGTTTATCCTATTAGAGACGCTTAATGCACTTATGTTTTCTAAGCAAACACATCAAAGTTAATTTGGTTTTTGTTAAAGAATTTCTTTTTCAATTTTGCCACTTACCGCAAAGATTTTGAAATATTGACATTAATTAAGATGCTTGGAAAAATAAATACTTATAGTTAATTAAACTTTTCTTTATTTTAAACACAAAATGAATATCACGATCCAAACCACTTCGGCTGTCAGAATATTCTCCTTGTTATCACGCTGTTTAAATTTATTAATATCAAAGTGTTTTAATGCATTATCCAGATTTTTTCGCATTTATTTATACATTATTGTAAGTTATTTGCTTTATATTATTTTAGTTTTTCATTTTGTTTATCGATAGAATACAACATTACCTAGCTTATATAGCACGGGAATTCTTTAGCCTAAAAATTTACTAAGCTTTACTGAAGTATTTAAAACCCCCTTTCAGGAAGTGTGTTATGCAGTAATTAAATTCTTGGTAGTTCATTTTGGGTCATTTCTGAAATAGGCGAAAAATACCGTTGATATTTTTTTTTGAAATAAGATAGTAATAAGTTTAAAATCCACTGCAAAAAAAATCTAAAGCTTTCTTAGAAAATAATAAACAGCTAATGCACCTAATTTCTGCCAATATCAGCTCTGGAAAAATCAGGAAAGTTTCCTGATTAAAGTCAGTAATCACCATGAAATAATTAGAAACCTTCCCAATCAAAGCCAGTTAGAACTGGCAATCTGAAAAATGTACTGCAATGACGTTTGAGGTCAAAAAGAAAACATATATCATCAAACAAACATCATCAATTTGTCATTGTTAAAAAATAAATAAATAAATAAATATCCATTTTTTTTCTAAATAGACTCAGTATCTTATATTATCTTTCAGATCTGATATTCTTTGGATCTGATATTCATTTGCAAGCTGAGTTCATGTTTTGAAAAATGATTTCGCTCCTTATATACTTACTATGTAACTAGCGCTAACTATCTAGCGTTGGAGATCCGGGGCTGATTTTTACCTGGTGTAGTTTACCGTCAATGCCCAAGAGCAAGATAAATCACACCTACTCACACGAAACTGACGGAGATTCCTCTGAGGTTTTAGGATTTCTGCCCGCCTAAGCGAAAAACTAAGCTTTCTTCACAGTCGGTTAGCCTTCACCAATCCCTTCATTCTCTGGTATACGCAAGTTTTTTTTCGGGGTGAAGGATATCGCACTGCTTGTGCATCTCAGTGCACACAATCCTATACATCCATTTGCAGCTGCAGCGAAATAAAAACATAAAAGTAAGTTTGACAGAAAAAACTTACCGCTCAATAGGAGAATTTGTCTTTCGCCGAATATATTTTCTTGATTTTTGTTTTCTTTACATGTGGGAGGTTGGTATTTATCAATTCAGCTTTAGATAAAACATTTCAAAATATTTTCTTAAATATCAATCTCGTTTTATAATGTTTTTGCACTAATATCTGTACCATTAGACGTAGTTTTCATTTTCTTTCTCAAATTTTATTTCTTGTTTCTCGGCTCATTTCATTTTATTCATTCTTTATTTTTTAATAAATTATTTTATTTATTCATCTAATTATTTATTTGCTTGTTTTTCCATTGTTAGTTCATTTATTCGTTTATTGATGCATTCAATTCATAAAGAATGTTTTTAATCTTCGAATGGAAAATGGTTAATACAAAAATAGTTTATTTTCTACTTTGCCCCATGGTTTTTTGAGGTGAAAATTTTAATATATATATATATATTTTTGAAGGTACAAAATAACTGAAATATAAAAATTAACCTCTTAACGAAAACTGTTGTAAAAAATACATTATTCCTCCTTGATGTGCAATAATTGTTGACCAAGTTTTCAATTTGTTCATCAAGAATCAAGAACTTTTTACCTTGCCCCACATCCCGCTACCTATTTAATTGCATGATGTCTGACCAAAGATGAGATGGAGAGGCGAGTACGCGGTTCACAAGCGAAAATGGACGCATGTATTTATTTTCAGGGATTTAAGTTTTTGCATGTGTCTGTTAGCCTCTAAATTAAGCAAAGTCACATTGAAATGACTATCTTAACCCTCGTGGGTTCCTTGGGGTTATATGTGACCCCAATGCAATTTTTGTTTAATATATCTTGTTAATCAACCATTTGTTTTTAATGGCATTTTGTGGCGTTTATTCTTCTAGTTTTCTATTCAAAATAATGCTATTATTGTGTTTTATTTTTCCCGAATTGCATTATTTGCACACAACACTCTTGGGGTCACTTCTCCAGAATGCCAAAAAAAGAGTACGTTACAACTTTTGTCAAAGAGAACTGGACAGAAAATGCATCGAAAAATGTCATAAGTGCTTGAAATTCACTTGCAAAAAATCATGTTTTTTAGGTCTGTAACGGTTGTAAATAAATCTGCAGTTATTGTAAGTTTTGCTCTGAAATTTTAATTTTTAATGCATAAACTAAATTTTACTTTGATTGTGTCTTTTTATTTTTATTTTTTCAGCATTAAAAAGTGTGTGAACTTAAATAATGCATGTAACATTCAATAATCATAATAAATTAATTAAAGGAAGCATTGGGGTCGTTTATGACCCCAAGGGTCTTAAGTGTAACTGAAATGGGAGGGACCCACGAGGGTTAACTAGACGTTTGCTACTTCTATAGCAATCGTGAGCAGACATTACTTAGCACGCTTGAATAAATAAAATTACCTCAGATAAATAGAAGAAACACACACACACACACACACATGGTGACATAATCGATAAATTTACCAATTCAAAGATTAATAAATCATTAAAACATTTAAAACACTTTTTAAAAGCATGAATCTGCTACAGAATTTGTCTAGCAGACTTAAAACTTTGGGCTTATATAGAGCATAATTTTCTTCTTAACTTGTACTTTTTTTCTTTCTTTCTTCTTCGTCTTCTTTTTTTTTTAGTTTTGAAAAAGTTTAGTGTAGTGTACTGTTGGTGTACTTTGATATACATTAGAGATACATTAATTTAATTGAGATTCCTCTCAAACATTTGCGACCAAGTAATTTTGAAAGTGGATATTTTCACACTGTATTAGTTGATTGTAGAAAAATTAACGAATATATAATTTTTTCTAGATTAAAAAAGAAAAAAAAATCCAAGAGCTATTTTTTTCCCGAACCAACTATTTTCAAAACTAGAAAGAATTTTAAGCTCGAAAATAGGATTCAAACTTCATTAATTATGACGAGTCTAATCGTAATTTGCTCAATTTCGTTGTCGCAAATATTGACCACAAAACCTGTTTCATGCTTTTTTTTCTCCTAAAATACATTTACTTCTCAAAGTTTTTTTTTCTTTAATACAAAACTTAATTCTCTCTTATCCAACAAAAATAAGTTTAAAAAAATCTAAATTTATTATGGTATTCTTAGAATCAAAATAAAATATGTAATAATAATTTGTATACAGAAACATGCTTTATTTATGGCTATCTAAATACATGTTGCATATCGTAGGGTGTTTTTTTTTTTTGTGTTCTTTGTGAATGTTTTTGTACTTTGAGCTGGAGTGTAGTTTGAATAAAATTTAAAAAAAAAAAGATAAAATAATAATTATTTTTTGTAAATATATGCTTTCGGCTATTTGTGCGCACAATCATATCTCTCAATACTTAGGGTTACAGAACACCATCTGCAGTATAGAAGTAAAAGACATAAATTTAAATACAAGTTTAGAATGCTTTAACCCCTTCCCGGCTTATCCCGAGCTGGACTCGGGCAAGCCAAATGTTCGATTCTGGCTCATCCCGAGTGTAGCTCGGGCGCGGTGAAAATTAACACTGCACAACCAGTCTTTCAAGAAGTATTTCACATACCTTTTTATGGTTTCGGATGCTTTTATTTACTATTGTTGCTACTAGATAACATAATTATACAGTGTTTTGAGCTGTAGATTTAAGATAAGAGAAGGCGCCGAATCCAAAGTATAATGATTTCTGCCATACAGAAAGCCAACTTTGCAGGTAAATACTCATTTATTTAAATAGACATTTTTACATTTATTTTTAGGAAATGTTGCAAGCGAATGATGCTATTATGTTTAAAAAGATATGTATGTATGAAAATAAGCATAAAAATTGACATTTTTTGATCCGTAATCCCGAAATTACTAATTTATTTAAATAGTTTTTTTTATATTTATTTGTAGGAAATGTTGCATGCGGATGATGCTATTATGTTTAAAAAGATATGTATGTATGAAAATAAGCATAAAAAAAATTGACATTTTTTGATCCGTAATCTCGAAATAAAATGAGCCTGGAAGGGGTTAAAAGCCTGATCGTGATAAAATGTTAGCAACTGTGTTCCAATGCATTTGTATAAATAATGATTTCTTTTCTGAATATCGAAAATAAAATGAACTTTTAATTAACATTGAATAAATTACAATTTCTGAAATACCGTGAACACAAACAGTGAATTGTAAGTCATAATGTCAGTTGATAAACATTCAACTGACATTATGTGAATATTCTGAAAATAATAACGAATTCATTAAAAAGACAAAATACGTGAAATATTCCTCTACATACTTAAATGTGACAGCATTTTAAAGATAAGCATTTTTAGATGCAGATGCTTTTCAACGCAATATCCATTCACAACTTAATCAGAATATTTGGCGGAAATCCAAATAAGCCCAGAAGTTCTAGATTGCATTTTAGAATTTTTTCAGTGACATAATACGAAAAATTTGACAGTCGGAAAGAAGTGGTTGAAATTTGCTAATATTATTTCGTAAATTTGCATTTAAGAGAGACCTTTACACGATACAGCATGTACCTCTTTTGAATTCTTGTTTTTTACCATTGGTCTCTTGGATTATATAATAAAATTCAGTTTTATATCTACTGGGTGACAATTATTGATCGATATGAAATTAAACTGAAATTTGAGGATGGTTTTTTTTAATTTAAATTAGTTTTTAAAGGTACAGAGTTATTATATGTTTTTAAATATTTTTGAATCAAAATAGTTACTCTGTACATTTAATGTAATTTATAACTTGGTTTAGCAGTAAACAAAAGTTACGAAGTTCCTTAAAAAAATAGGCAGCTACTATGTCTAAGTTTTGCCAGTAACGCACCGTGTAAAAATCAGAAAAGTAACCTACTAAAAGTCAGTAACTTTCCTCAAACTAGCTTTTAACCTTTCTGAATAATTCAGAAACACCCAATAAAAGCTAGTCATTTTGTTGGCATAAATCAAAAACCTTGACAGTAAACTTTGATTTGTTTAGTCTTTTCAACAAACTGTTATTTAAGTTTGCTTTCTCCATCCCCTTCCTTATTATTATTATTTTTTTTAATCTTAGAAAGTTTGATTGCGAATTCAACGTATACAAACTACAATATCAGATAACAAAGAGTGATAGAATTAACTTTTAAATCTGGCTGAACAACGTTTCGCTCAATTACATGCAAAATACAGAACTAAAACTGTACAACTTGCAATAATAATATCGGACTTGTGTGTCGTGTGTCAAGGTTACAAGAGATCGCTTTCCAAAGCAAAAATAAAAAAGCTTAGGGTGAAATTAGAGCCGACTTAAGTTTTCGTCAGATGTACTTTCAATCATTGATTTTTTTCCCCTTTTTTGTGCATTGAATAAAGGATACCTTGTAACTTCGAAACTCATGAGGAAAAACCAAAAAGCAACGTCTAAAAGCACAAATAAGTAAAGTTAAAAATCGGCAAACATATTTCAAACACATAAAGCCTCCTTCTTCAGTGCCAAGTAAGAAATGGCACATTTCATTTGCGCACAAAGTGAACTGTTTTTAATTCTGTAGCTTCAACGGGCTTTTCTGTTTCATCTGTTTTTAGCACCCCCATTTCTTGCTTGGCACTGAAGAAGGAGGCTTTATGCCTTTGAAACATGTTTGCCGATTTTTAACTTGACTTATTTGTGCTTTTAGACGTTGCTTTTTCGTCTTTACTCATTTGCGCACAAAGTGAACTGTTTTTAATTCGAAACTCATGTCTGCAATTCTAATCTATACAGCTATTTTCAAAGCTTTCACGTTCCTATGATATTTGGTCACACGTTCCTATATTATCCCTATAATATTTGTCGCGTAACATTGCATTTGTTTTGACGTTCAAAATATAAAACAGGAGAAGTAATAAAAAATGCAAATTAGTTTCTTTTGATCAGCTCACAAAAGATTTTACGGCTAATTAAAAAGAACAAGCAATTTTCTAATGAATAAATTTCGCCTACATTGACAGAATAAAGACCGAAAAAGAGAAATTTAAATAGGGCATTGTCTGAAGGCTTTCCAGAAACGCTTGCACACAAAAGAATACTTGAAAAAGCATCGTTTATTTACTTCAACAGTGAATGCCGCCACAATTATTGTGTTCTCTAATCGGCAGTAATATTTTCTCCCGCTTGTCATTATCCTTATAAAGTAGGGAACAATAATAAGGATAATGATGCATAGCTGACTCTAATAAACGTTGTTGTTCCACCCATAAATAAAGCCCGAACCAATTGGCACGCACGCCTCGGTGTGATTTAAGGCACTTCGTTTGCAACGACAACCCTCCGTTTAACCTATTAAGTGGTTAATTTATCGAGTATTATCTCTTAAAGAAGACCCCCACGACCATCAAAGGGTCGTAAAATTTGTTTCGGGTGTTCTTTTGACAGTTTTTCTTTAAATGCGTTGGTCATTAACTTACTTAAATAATAGTCCAACTAAAAGTGTGATGTCTCTAATGAAGTTATTCGCAATAGGGTCATTTTCTTTTTATAAATAAAATATAAGTTGAAAGTATGCGAATTGTTATAAGAATTCTATAAAATATAGATAAAAATTGCAGAATTTTATTTGTGGTTTAGAAAAAAAGATCAGAGTAATGAATAGTTTGAAGGTGGTGAAAATGTTTTCGGTTTTGTTTCTAAATTTTTTGACCAAATTTACATTAATTAGTTTCATTGTTTATTTTGCCACAACAACAATATTTATTTACTTTTTTTTAATTTTGAAAGTCTGCGTCTGGGTGTCAGTATGTCTGTTGAGTGTCTGTAAATATGTGTGACTGTGCTTCTATGAGCCTGTATGTCTGAACTTTTTTTTTTTTTTTTTGCTCTAGAGCAAAACTACTGTGAAAAGAATGAACGAAATTTGATACATATGTATGTGTGATTACCAGCACATGAACTTTTGCCAAAGGTTAGTAGGAAAAATTCGTCTAATAACTAATTTATAGCTGTTAATTTTTACATAAAGACAATTCATTTAAGTACACTAATCAGTGATCAGCAATGAAAAAAAAAATTAATAAATAAAAATTTAATGGCAGGTTTAAATTTATAATGTAAGCTAATATTCAATTGATTAATAATGAAAAATAAAATAGTAAATTATTTAGAGTAGGGTGAGTTCTGATAAGTGCGTACCCTTTTTTTCAAAGTTCATGTTCTCAAGGATGCTGCTCTGTTGAAAAATCTTGTACACTCACAATTTTTTTAAAATTTTCTTTCCAGATCCTTTACAAAGATTTTCAAGCATATAATATGTCAAATAAACCATAAGCATAGGTTTTGTGACATGGTTTATGACACCTATTCTAAGGTACGCACTTTCCCTACCTCGCGGGGTAAGTGCGCCCACCTTAAATTATGTGAATATGAGCAGGAAAAAACTTCTGGCACATATTAAATATGTTAGGTAGTTGCCTTGGGAAAATTCCTAATACTAGAGATCAGCACTTGCTTACATGGCTGAAACGCAATCAGTGATATTCCACGTGTCTTGCGAACAACTGTGATTTGAAGATTGAGAGAATTGTGTCTGTGATTCTTCCTCTGTCCTTTTAATAAGACCAAGTGAGCAAATGTAAGTTGTTTTTATTTAGTAATAATCACTTATAGTCTACATAGTTTATTTTGGTTTAATACATTAACCAGTCTGTGTTTAAGCCAGGGTTCACACTTACCCCTTCTTAAATGTAAGATGAGACATGTGCGTCCAATAACGTTGCTGTAAGTGCGTACCCCTGTGATTTTCTTTAATTCTATTTGTATGGTAGATCGTTAGGTGACCTGAGTGAACAATTTGCTTTTTTTCTTTTTTTAAAAATAAATACGGTTTTAAAATATTTTTCTTATTAGAGTCAGCAGCAGTAAGAAAAAACACAAAATAAAGAGCAAATAAATAAATAAATAAATAAATAAATAATAACAATAATTGATCATGATATGATACTTGTACTTTTTTTCCTTGTACATTGAAATAGTTTTTCACAAGGTGTTCTTAATTTTATTAAATATAATTTATTCATTACTCCACCTTCGCTTTTTGAATCAATTGGTTCTTTATTTAGTGTTTCACTTAATTTCATTGCTTCATTTGTCATTCTGGTTTAAATAAAGTATAGTTTACGATCGCTATTTTCAACGAAAAATTTACTAACTGATATCTAAAAGCCAATATATTTCAGAGGTAATGAATAAAATTGAAATCTTATGCCGCATTCAATGTAAATATAAATACTTCATAGAAATGACGTCGGATTTATAATCGGCTTATAAAAGAGTTATAAGCAAAATTAAAGGTGAATTACGAGAGTCGGATTTTCCACGTAATGGTACACACTTGCCTCATCATAATGTTACGTATTTGCTCCGCATAATAGTACGCATATGCCTCATGATAATGGTGCGCACTTACCCCATCATAATGGTACGCACTTACCCCCACCTTACTTTAAAGAAAGGGAAAGTGCGTACCGTCATATAAACAAATTTTAGTTAGAGTATTTGATCAAAATACCCCATGTATATTATTAGTAGCTATTACTCAAAAGAAACAACTTGCATTTCTTGACTTCAATTGCTTGGTATGACTACAAGAGAAACTGAAACAAAACCTTCTCAATCTTTACTTCAGAGTTTTTTTGAAGACATTTAAGTTGTCTCTGATTGTGTTTCGTCTATTGAATCCTGGCCTGAATTCTACCTATTGAAATTATCATTAGACAGTTATCTAACATAGTCGATGTGTTGCAGAAGTCATTTCAGGACAGTATTCATTTAATTCCTAGTGGACGCACTTACCCCGTGGACGCACTTACCAGAACTCACCCTACTACTACATAAAAATTTAGTAATACGTAAAGCAAAATAGATTGTATCTTTATTTCCAAAAAAAAAAAATATTTATATTTTTCATTTTAATTTCTACTTTTACACTAAAAGCATCTTCCAGGGACGTCATTTCACGTTTTTCCAGGGGGGGGGGCAAAGGGAAAAAACATAATACAATTTCACCAGAAAACAACAAAAACCACGCCTACTTATATGTAAATACATTAATTTCTCAAAGTCAGGGGGGGAGGGGAAATGACCCCCCCCCTGCCCCCCGTAAATGACGGACCTGGCATCTTCTACGTTTTTATATTACCTTAAGTAGGACCTAATTAAAAAAAAAAAACACCTATAGTACTTTTTAATTAAACATATTATGTGTTAATTAAAACTAATGTTGGGATAAAGAGGCAGATATTATATTAGTGAACAAAAATTATGTGTGTAATGCAGAAAAGTTTCTTCTTGTAAAATGTTGCAAATTTTGTTTTGTCAGAATTGAAAATGTTTTAAAAGCGTTGGACTACCAGCAACAAAGTAATGGTGGAATATTGATCGGAAAAAAACTGAACTTTTCTAACATAAACGCAACTTTAGACTTAAGTAACGTACTAATTTTTATCCAAAAAAAGTAAACTTTAAAATGCAAAGCTTATAGCCTCCTAAGGTGTTGCTAATCTGCTTTCAAAACAAATTTAAAACAATTATTTGTTTTAAACAAGTCCCTCTGCGCTAAAATTCCATGACATAAAAAAGCAAAAAACAGCATGTTTAAAAGCATCCGAAATAAATTCATTCTGTTGCATTCATTTTTATATTTAAGCTTACAATGAACTCACTGCTTTTAACTGTTTATACCTAATTTCTATGAACTTGTACTTAAAATGGATTTTGAATTTTAAATTGCGATGAAAAGGTAGTACGGAATGCTAATTGAAATTTCGATGGTATAACAATAAAAAAACAATGAAATAAAAATAAAGAATTCTTTACATACGTAGTAATAAAAATATTTATTATTAGTATAAAAATATTTATTATTAGTGTAAAAAAAACTTTACTGTTCGTAAAATTGCTTCGAAAATATAAATTTTCGTCTTACTTTTGCAAATTGATACAAAATATATTTCCCGCCGTAGAATTTCATTGCGACAAAAATTTTCTATCGCACTCCGCTAAGTTCAGAAACTCAATAACCGCAAAAAATATGTATTTGTATATCTGCAAAAATATTAAAGGAATCGAAGCCGAAATATGAAATTCTAATGCTTTCTTTCCATGGACTTTTTCTCGTGAAAATATCCTTGGGCGAAGTTGGGAAGCAATAAAATTCTAAATTTGTTTTCACTTCAACGAACAATTTTTAAAAAAATAAAGAAGTACTCTGCGTACATACTAATTTTTTCTTCTATATTTTAAACATATAACTTTTTTTTTTTTGCTTTTCTTTTAAAGCAAAAATATTTGAATATCAAATTTAATTTTCTTTTGCAATATGGAAAGAATTTTCCCTTTATGATACAAACTTTTACAAACTCTTTGATGACCTTGTTAGATCTCTGTTATTTCGGTTTTGGAAAAGTAACAAACCATAATTTATATAGGAAATGCACGGGAAGAAAATATGATAATTAAAAAAAAATATTTTTGGGATTTTTTAAAAGCATCTCAAACATATTTTAATTTCCCCAAATTGTGAAAACATGTCTTTTAAAATTAAACTACACCAAAAAAGCTTCACATCAAAAGAAGTTTCTCTAAACATTCTATTTCTCAGAAAATTAAGATTGCTATCATGAAAATCCTTCATTATACGCAGATCGATATACAATGCGTCATGGTTCAATTTAATAATGTACGAATGTTTATGCAGTTCCAAAAATCCAACAGCCAGCACTTTGCCAGGAAGTGTGCAGCTTATGTTAGATTATATACACTATGCTGTTCAAATTAATTGGAACAAAGCTTTTTCTTCTAGCGAACTTTGAAGTCTCTTGCCAGCTTGCTCCTGCAGGTGTAACAAGCATCTCTATTAGCCTTAGGACTAATGAGGTAACTCATTGCACATTACCCAGATTTTGCGTTCAAATTTCGAGCTAAGCCGCACCATTATTTCAGATGCTCGCTGGTAAGGTAAATTCGTTTTATATACCAGTTTGTTGGCTATCCTCGCTACAATTAGAGGATATTTGCCTCCAGCTTGGTCAGTGCCGATTCCCGACTGATGAGTATATAATGAGAACGAAACTGCAGTCTCAGGATGTCAATATCGAGCTCTGAATGCATTTGCTTCAGTTCTACCATAGCCCTGGCTTATGGGCGGTAACTCATTGCATACGAACATATATAGTTCGTTTTTTTTTTACATTAATAGTTCACTTACGTTATTCAACTACACTGCTCAAAACAATTAGGGGCGCAGGCAAAAAAATGAAGAAAACCGTGCAAGACAGTCACGGATTGGCATATAATGGACAGTACACGCGTGTCAGTGCACAATACAGAAAAAAAGACCTAAAAACTGTGGAATTAATCTTTATTTCCTTGAAAGTGTGGGAAAAACATAAAAAGGTGATTTAGGGCAACACTTTGGTTGCATGTAACATATTTAAAAAGGTACTGTTTAGACATGATGCACGAGTTTTAATAAGGTGTGTTGTCTCCTTGAACAGCTAAGACTGCTGCACACCTGTTTGGCATGCATGCGATAAGGTTATCGATCTGACTTTGGGGAATACTGGTACATTCCTCAAGAAGTGCAATCTTCAAGTCTCGGACAGTAACAGGCAACCTTGGTCGAGCAGCAATGCATCGTCTGAGCATGGCACAAACATGATTGATTGGATTCAGGTCAGTAGAGCACACTGGCCATTCCATACGCTGTATTTTTTCAGCTTCTAGCATGTTCTCCACCAGATGAGCTCTCTTCGGTTGAGCATCATCGTCTTGCAAAACAAAGGAATGTTCAATAGCTCCAGCGTAAGGGATGACATGAAGTCTCAGTATCTCGTCTACATACCTTCGGCCCGTCAAAGTGCCATTTCAAATGATATGCAGGTCCGTACGTCCGCCTATGCTGATTCCGTCCCAGACCATGAAACCAGCTCCTCTGTATTGTGACTTTTCACGAACGAATGCGGGATTATTTCGAGTGCCCCTATTCCTCCATATCAAAATACGTCCGGGGTCACTCTTCAGACTGAATTGAGACTCTATGTAAACAGCACTTGGCTCCAATCATGTTGATCTCAATCTCGATGTTCAGCAGCCCATCTTCTTAGGGCCACACGGTGGAGTGAGGGTCAAGGAAATGCAGACCATTGGCCTACGTGCATAGAGCCCCTCCCTTATGAAGTCGATTACGTACTGTTTGGCTGGACACCCTTCATCCTATTGCCAAGAACAACTGTCTTTGCAGATGCGAAGCATTCTCTATTTTGTTCCGATGTGCTGTTAACCATATATACCTGTCATCAGTTGCTGTAGTGGCGCGTGGCCGACCTTGCCCTGAACGAGGTCCAACATTTCCTGTTTCTTGGAATCGATTCCACTGCTTTGCAACACTTCTGATGACTCCAACATCATCTGCGACACAAAGTTGTGTTTTCCCGGATTGCAGCCTGCCTATAGCACGCCATGGCATTGATTCCGGTAAATCACGTTGTTGAGACATTCTCAAGTAACCTTGTCTCCTAAAAAAAGTATTAAAAAAAAAAAAATACTGCGCTATCGAATTTCACAGTTGCGGTAATAAAACGGACGTCTCCGCAATATCCCGATTTCTGCAATTAAGTCCTTTTTCTGGTTTTTGACGTCATTAACTTTAATTTGCACATAAAGTTTTCTTTCGTTTCCTAGTAGGCTTTAAATTATGGACGATTCATTTTATGTTACTTATTGATATACATCTTTGCGTAATTTTGTTAAAACCATGTGCTCTCCTAATTGTTTTGAGCAGTGTATGTTCAAAGACATTTTTTGTGCTTATCAGCAGCCTATTTTTTAGCGTAAGACATGTGCTACACAAGCGCGGAAATGTGCTCACCAGCTGGACCTACGTATTTCAAAATGGAAGAAAAGGTTAACGTTTGTAATGAGATACATACTCGTATATGATGAAACATTTCAGTTTCTTAAAACCAAATTTCTTTGAAACTTATATGGCGCTAATTTTTAGCCATAATTAAGACTTCTAGTTGAAAAAAATTTAGTTCCAGCACATTGTCTCCAATATTTTAAAATAAATTCAGATAAAACCAGTTGATCAGTATAAAAACCGAAATTTACGTTAACATTAAATTTCCAACTGAAGTATGGGAATAATAATAACAAGCAAATATGTGGGGAGAAAAACCGAATTACAAAAGCAGATTATTTTTAGCTATACTCTGGAAACAAGTTTTACTTTTTAGTCATTGCCAAAATAAATAAATAAAAAATAAAAGTTCGAATGACATCGAATGACAAAAAAAAAAAAAAAAAAAAAAGAAGATTAATTATTTAAACCAGTAATTGATTCATTCGGCCTCCAGCGCCCTGTGGCGCGTGGGCCCGCTCCGCGGACCCCCGGGCGATGGAACCTAAGGCTTCATGCTAATAGGTGGGGCATGGAGGAGAAAAGTAATTGATTCATTCGCAATTCTTTCTTTTGGGTGATTCTATCCAATAATTCTTTTGTCAATGTCTGTGTTTTGTCTACGAAGAAATGAATTCATAAAGTTTACAGAAAACATTATTTTCTATCCCTTGATGCACACACTCAAATAAACAGATAAATAAATACACTGAAGTGACAAAAGTCATGGGATACCTCTTAATATCGTGTCGGCCCTCCTTTTGCCCGGCGAAGTGCAACAACTCGACGTGGCATGGACTCAACAAGTCGTTGGAAGTCTTCTGCAGGAATATTGAGCCATGCTGTCTCGATAGACGTCCATAATTGTGAAAGCGTTGATGGGGCAGGATTTTGGGCACGAATAGACCTCTCGATGGGGTCCCATAAATGCTCAATGGGATTCATGTCGGGCGATCTTGGTGGCCAAATCATTCGTTGGAATTGTCCAGAATTTTCTTCAAACCAATTGCGAACAGTTGTGGCCCGGTGACATGGCGCATTGTCATCCATAAAAATCCCATCGTTGTTTGGGTACATGAAGTCCATGAATGGCTGCAAGTGATCTCCAAGTAGCTGCACATAAGCATTTCCAGTCAATGTTCGGTCCAGTCGCACTAGAGGACCAAGTCCATGCCATGAAAAAACAGCCCACACCATTACGGAGCCACCACCAGCTTGAACAGTGCCTTGCTGACAGTTTGGGTCCATGGCTTCGTGGGGTCTGCGCCACACTCGAACCCTACCATCGGCTCTTACCAGCTGAAATCGTGACTCATCGGACCAGGCCACGGTTTTCCATTCATCTAGGGACCAACCGATATGCTCACGTGCCCCCGAGAGTCGCTGCAAGCGATGTCGTTCTGTCAGTAAAGGCACTCGAGTCGGTCTTCTGCTGGAATAGCCCAAGAAATCCAAATTTCTCCGCACAGTTCTAGCAGACACGTCCATTGTACGTCCCACATTGATTTCTACGGTGATTTGACGCAGTGTTGCTTGTCTGTTAGAATTTACGACTCTTTGCAGACGTCGCCGGTCTCGATCTTTAAGTGCAGGCGGTCGACCACTGCGCTGTCCATGGTGGGATGTTATGCCTGAAATTTCATACTCTCGGCACACTCTTGACACAGTGGATCTGGGAATGTTGAATTCTCTAACGATTTCCGAAATGGCATGACCCATGCGTCTAGCTCCAACTAACATTCCGCGTTCAAAGTCTGTTAATTTCACGTCGTGCGGTCATCATCACGTTAAAACCTCTTCACATGAATAACTTGAACAGAAATGAAAGCTCTGTAAAAGCACTGCGCATTTATACCTGTTCTATGCGATGCTACTGCCATCTGAAAATTTGCATATTGCTATCCCATGACTTTTGTCACTTCAGTGTAAAATAAAATAGAAAAGATGAAAACATGATCGAAATCTCTTTAGTTTTCTCTTAAAACTTTGCTGCTAAAAATTGTTTTCCTATCTCTTCAGGGAAAAAGTTTAAATTTTGCCCTCAGATGCTAATAATTTTCTATGCACGTTTCAGGTGGTTTAATATGTTTCAAGACAGTTTGATTGAACAGACAACTTTGATGAGGGGTGAGCTTTATTCCAAGCACTTGAGGCAAAAAATATCCTTTGAGCTTTTGCTAAGCAGAAAAATCTCCAAATAATATCAGTTTTCAAAATTATCAAAGCGAAAGTATTTTAGTATTTTGTTATTTGAAATTTAATAGCTTTCCTTTAGTGTGAATCCATGTTCTTTCTGCACTAATGATGGGGAGAGAAAGAAGCAATATTGCTGATATGTTTACCAGAGTAGAGAAATGTGGGGCAGAGTGAAATAGTTGTTTATTTATCTGCTTTACAAGGGAGCAAATGGGAAATTTGCTCTCAAAGTTGTGGTACATAAAGAAGAAATAGTGTATTTTGTAAAACAACTTTCGTTGAAACATTATTTTTCATCTTTGGCAGTTATTTTGTACTTTCAAAAAAATGTGGAAAAATTTTACCTCAAAAAATCATGGGGCAAAAAGAAAAACAAAATATTTTTGTTATGAAAAATTTTATATTCGACAATTAACAGTAATTTTTATCAAATGAATGTGAAACTAAACGAAAATAATAATTATTAATGAAACATAAACAAATAAGTAAAAACATGATAAATAAGTTAATCAGTATGTGAGAAAAAATAAATGAGAGAATAAAATAGAGAATGAATTAGAAAATGCGTTAATGAATGAGTAAATAAGTAAATAATTCAGTAAAAGAATTTAAATAATTAATGAAGGAATACGTACGTCATTTAATAAATGAATAAGTAATGAATAAGTAAACAAAATGAACTATTTCACTTTGCCCCCATCCACTTTGCTCGCATGCACTTGACCAACTACATTGAACATCTAAAATCGAAAAATGACTAATATATACTAAATAAGAACTTCACTAGACATCAACAAATCTTAATTAAGAGTTCATATGATAATTACAAAAATTTTATCATTTTGTAATAACAAGAAATATTTTTGGAAAACCACGAATATAACAATAATAGTATAAAATTTTGAAAAGTGCTAGTATAATTTTTTTATTGATCTTTGGAGCTGCTTATTTTTTGACAGGAATCAACTATATTGTCTAGGAACTTAGCTAAATTATTACTAGATAGATTGCGCTGAAAACTGAAAATAGTTTACCGTTTCACTTTGCCCTGCTATTTCTCACTTTGCCCCAGATTCCCCTACATGCTCTCTAACAACAAACGAAATTAATTCAGCATTTTGTTATCTATATAAAATCAAAGTTTGATGACGTCATGAGCCGCGGGTGCCCTCCTGGCAAATTTACGCAACGTACGATTATGAAAATTGGTACAAAATTAGTCCGCATACTGATGATCTGCACTACGAAGCCTAAATTTTTTAATTCGCCCTAGATTTCTTGAAATTTAATTAAAATTAGGTAATTGAAAACTTAATGATCCCTATTTTCGTACTTCAAAGCAGCATTTTTTGAACTGAAGTGAAGTCAATTGCTGATTTCTTACGTGCACGCACATTGTTTAGTTTCCAAAGTAAGTAATTTATTAATTTTTCAGCTTTATTTTATTCATTTCTTCAAACGACTACTACTTTTTTCAATTTCCTGAAACTTATTTTGGTTTTTAAGCAATAAATTTTTCTCTCTATCATACAATAAAAACATTATTTTTATACAGTGCAATAATGGGTAGAAAAGAAACAAGATTGCTGATATGTTAACTTAAGTACATGCTCTCTAACAACCTCTATTTGTTGATAAAAGTTTTGAAACTGAAAACTTTTGAAAAGTC
The DNA here is from genome assembly GCA_038373865.1 of Uloborus plumipes. Classification (NCBI taxonomy): domain Eukaryota; kingdom Metazoa; phylum Arthropoda; class Arachnida; order Araneae; family Uloboridae; genus Uloborus; species Uloborus plumipes. Next base: position 71,362 of record JAXGGA010002761.1, on the reverse strand, counting down.
GCGTCAATATGTTTACAAGTCGACTGTCACGTGTGAGAAAGCATGTTCAGCATTGCAATGGAAAATGAAAATAATTTTACCTTTACACATTTTCTGTAATCTAGGACCTGAAACATGGTGTGTCATTTCTTAGATTTACTAAAATGTCAAACTATATTCTTGCTGGAAAACCAGTTTGAAATTCTCGAAGTTGGGTGAAAGTTAGATGTATTTATATTCCACGATATTTATTTCTTAAATTTGGGAAAGAAGTATAGAATTTTTGCACTTTTTGAAAGTTCAGCTCACGTTTACCAAAAATACTTTCTTACAAACAGATGTGGCAATAAAATCCTCAATTTCTTTCGCTTCAAATAAAACTTTCTCAGAGCAAAGAAATGTAACCAATATGCAATAAATTTCACTCTACGTTTTGAATTTTAGAAAACACTTTCCCTTTTTCAAGAGTTTTTCGGGATAGTTCTATTTTTTGAATTAAAAATAGCAAATTGTGTTTTAGAAAAATATATTGAAAATTATGTGGAAACAAATATACACTATTAAACAAGTAAATAAATAAATTTTTATTTTCGCAGTACAGTAATATTTCAGCTCATATGTTTAGAAATTAATAAGAAAAACATGATGATGCTATTACTGAGATTATTTGCCATGGAAAGGGTGAAATTAACTTAATCGTGATTTATTTTGAAACGTTATTGTAAGAAGAAAAAAAATTTGAACTCTTAAGTGTAGATTGGAAGAAGCCAGTTTTTAACTTGTTTTATTTTTCTTTTTTTTAAATTTTTTTAATATAAAATAGCGTATTAGTTTTACTAACCAAATAATTTATCAACAAAATATGGATGATGGTGATTGACGAATTAATAATTAGAATCTAAAATAACGAGAAAAAATATTCAATTAAATTATCTTTTTAAAGCTATTCCCCCCAAAATTAAATTAGCACCTGTTCATCTGGAATCTACTTATGGACCAATATTTTTCTGAATCCTTGCATTACCTCTTATCATACACCAGCATGCATAATGAAGAAAACTTGCTATTGTTCCAACACCCTAGAAGAAATAGACGGTAAAACAAATCTCTAGCAATTACCATAGGGAAACGTATCGCACACTGAGAATAAAAGCGACACATCTTTGTTTTTAGATACTTTTAATTTAATGCTAATCTGTACAGTCGAGCCCGCTTAATGGAATAGCCATTTTGCCACCAAAAAATATTCTAATACGCGGAATATTCCATTATTTGGGATCAAAATAATACATTGCAGTGGTTTGGTACATTGAAAATGTATTATATAAGGCGGGATATTCTTTTAACCGATATTCTAATAAACGGGCTCGACTGTACTTGCCCCTTTCATTCTCGGTGTGCTACATGGTTGCAAATTTCGAATGATTTCATGTTGTAGTTTTTAAAACGAGAGAGAGAGGTACTCAAAAACATTGATAATATACATACAGAGGCACAAACAGATAGAATTTTCCCCAAAAAGGTCAAAATGTATTCAACACACCGCAAAACGTGTAAATCTGAGAAAAAAAAATGTTTGAACATGGTTACTAATTCAATACCTTATAGAACATATTAGCTGCAGAAGTTGTAGCTGAGAAAAAAAACTAATGAATTCTAGTTACTAAACATTAAGAACATTTTTACAGTATGTAAGCGAGGTAAAGGCAACATTACTGCTTTTCTCCTTTCCAAACTCTTTTATAAAAGGAAACACTAGAATAATTCATTGAAATGTTCTTATTGTGATGTGAAAACAGCAAATGTAGATCTGTTGAAGAAGATATAACTATGAAATCAGTAGAGATTAACAAAAAAAAGGGGGCAGGGGGTTAAAAAATTAAAGAAAACTTTCCATTATTTCAGTCTGAAGCATGTAAAGAATCACGTCTTACATTTTTTTTTTTCCTTTTTGTTCTTATTTTTTCTTCTTCTTTGTTGTATTATTTTATAAAATTATTTTTATTTTATTTTATTTTTGTTTAATTATTTTGAGACATGTAATTGTAATTACAAATGTTGCCTCAAAGAAAACATAAATTATGATTCTTTTTTGGAAATCAGTTTGTAATTTCTTCGATTCTAGACTGAAAACATTTCTGAAGCTTCCATAAAGTTTTATTTGCATAACGTTCGTACTTCTATGAAAAATATATTTTCTAAGAAATTCAATTAATTTTTATTTGCACAGAATTTTCGAATCCCTTGTGGTATCAGTTTGAGACGTATATTTTATGAAGTTCTTTAACATAATATTAAATATGTTTTGTTATTATCTTTTTTTAACTGCATTACTTTTCTCGGCAAACATAAGGTGCATAATATATCGTGCGAGTAAAGATACGCTTAATTTTAAAGCTCAAAACGCGTGTAGTAAGAAAAAAGGCAGCAAGAAATTTTTGTTTAACATGTTTGCTAATACTGTCTTTTTTCTCCGAACACAAACAATGGAAATAGTCCAGGCTAGTGTCCATTGAAATGTCACGATACCTAAAATTTTTATATATATGACATTTTTTGGTGGTTTCTATATGAATTTGACCTGCTGATTCCGAATCCGTTGAGTGCCAGAAGCGAAACCTTGAGCATTTTTGTCAAAATGGCGAAATCCAATATGGCTGCTGTAAAAGGTATGAAGCAGATAAATGGAAACGTGAGTGCAATGAAACATTTTTTACACTTAAAAATGATTGTACTCGTTAGTCAAAATACAATTCTATTGAAAATAAATATTTATGAAAAGTATACGAATAAAAAATTTTACCAAATAATAAAATTCAAGATGTCAGCTTAAAAAGTTGTAAGGTTTGATTTTCAGGAATTAAACAATTTTTAAACCGTAATGGACATGAAAATGGAATTTTTTAACAAAGATAAATGTTTAAAATTATATGCAGGGATCATAAAAAATGTGATTTAGCCTAACAATAACACTTAAAATATTTAGAAACATTCCAAATTAAATTTCGGGATTTTGCCAGTTTAAACCAATTTCCTTGAAGAGACAAGTTTCTTTTACGAATGAGCTTCCCATATTGATACAAGTTGCATGAACGCGGACTTCTCGCTGTTGTGAAAGGTATTTTTAGCTACCAGTTGGAAGGTATATCCAATGTGTTTGTTTAGTGTTTCGCTTTCAGGTTGATTACGGATTGTCCGGATTAACTTCACCCAAATAGGGGTATGTTTTAGTTTTGCAAGAATTGCAAACTTATAAGCAGTTCAACTATTTGCTTGCAATTTCTGCGTTAGCACTGGCCAAATTTGTTAAACTGCTCCAGGAGCCTTAATGTTAAGCCAGAAAAGTGCCGAACAGAAGGGTTTTCGGAAAGTTCCAAATTTCTTGCCGTAAAGTGACTGACTTTTGTTTGGAAGGTTTCTAAATTCTTTAGGAAGGTTACTGACTTTAGCTAAGTAGTGAATCATAATCATATCAGCTTCGTCATGAGAAACAAAAGCTTGTAGAATTCCAACACCAATTTAATCGGAAAAGGATTGGTGACAGTAATAATTACACATTGGTTTGGGGATCGAACGCAGTCTGTTCACAACATACTTAATTATTTGCGTCTTATTTGGTAAAACTTTCAGTACGATGTCTCTTTTAGAAAGTGGTGATTTTTCATTAAGTTGAAAAACACAATAGACATTTTTCTCTTGTGTGGCCCGACGTTGTGATGTAGTGCTAAATTTATGGTGTCTCTCAAGCAGATTAAGTACCGCTAGAATGTTTTTTTATGTCGTGCCTAATAAGGTTTTCTACACCACCAATACAATCACTCACGCAGCTGGCGTTGCGGGTCAAGATACTGCCCACAATGTTGCACATTCACCAAGAATGATAATTTCTGGACGACTCTATCGCCTACCCTGAAAACTGCTTTAAGTTTTCACTTTAGTGCAGATTTATTTAAGCCTCTCTTGTTTCAATCATCATCAAATAAAGCAGTAGGACGAGGAGCCAGTTCATGACTAAATAATTTCTGTAAAAAGACTTTCCCTTGATGAATAATTTAAACCCGGTTAGTGATGTGAATCACAGATTTAAGTCTTCCTTGCGGTGAACGTAACCATTGTTTTAACCTTCTTAATGTTTAGTGGAATCTTTGAGGCCACGTTTTCTCCTATACATGACCCTGTGAATTGCCAATTTTACCCAAGTCCTCTGCATTTGAAGTTATTAGTTTGCAATTCTTGCAAAACTACATCATCGAAAGCCTGCACATACCCTTTTTTGGGAGAAGTTAATCTGGACAATCCGTAATCAAGCTGAATGCGAAACACTAAACAAACACATTGGATATACCTTCCAACTGGTAGCTAAAAATACCTTTCACAACAGCGAGAAGTCCGCGTTCATGCAACTGGTATCAATATGAGAAGCTCATTCGTAAAAGAAACTTGTTTCTTCAAGGACATTGGTTTAAACCGGAAAAATCCCGAAACTTAAATTTGGAATGCTTCTAAATATTTTTAGTGTTATTGTTAGGCTAAATCACATTTTTTATGATTCCTGCATATCATTTTAAACATTTATCTTTGTTAAAAAATTCCATTTTCATGTCCATTACGGTTTAAAAATTGTTTAATACCTGAAAATTAAAACTTACAACTTTTTAGACTGACATCTTTAATTTTATTATTTGGTAAAAAAATGTTTTCGTATACTTTTCATAAATATTTATTTTCAATAGAATTGTATTTTGACTAAAGAGTACAATCATTTTTAAGTGTAAAATATGTTTCATTGCACTCACGTTTCCATTAATTTGCTTCATACCTTTTATAGCAGCCATATTGGATTTCGCTATTTTGACAAAAATGCTCAAGGTTTCGCGTCTGGCACTCAACGGATTCGGAATCAGCAGGTCAAATTCATATGGAAACCACCAAAAAATGTCATATATATAAAAATTTTAGGTATATGGTCTTCTAGCCTGGACTAAAATAATTTCTTCGTCATTCAAACAAAATGCTTCTCTAAAATTTATATTTTCTTAGATTTACCTTCTCCAGTGAATATGCTTTATGCTTTGTTTAACTTGTTTGTATAAAAGAAAATGTTATAAAAATGTTTTTTAACAATACTGTTGAAATTTTAAGGGAGCATAGACCAAAAAATAACTTATCTAAGCTATCTTTCTTCTACAGAAGTGGTAAAAGCACGAAAAAATTAAGGGTCATGCGAGCAATAATAGAAAAAAATATGTTCCAGTTATTTTCATTTTTTAAAAAATCAATTTTAGTAATTACCAAAAATAAGCGTATTTTTTAATTGATTCGCTATTTAATTGTGTCTGCAATTAAGAATAAATCTTTTGCACATATGCAATTTATAAAAGGCTTGAAAAAAAAGATATTTATTTATATGCTTATTTATTTATTTTTTTGAAACAAAAATAAAATATTAAGAACCTCAGCTTCAATTAACAAGGTATTAGAGTATAATATGAGCAATTCATAAAAACTGACCTCATATTTTAAATCGCCTTCACCTCAACATCTGAAAACTTAATAAAATTTCATGTCAGTGCAGACATGCCTTTAAAACTAATTTATGCAAATTTTCAGCTTCTAAGTTCTGGTTTCCGTGAAGAAGAGGCTCAAAAATGGTGGGTTAGCTTTTCGAAACGAATAGTCATGTTTAGGCAAAGGTTGGAGTTTTTTTTCCACATTGGAAGCTTGAAATTTTAAGAGCTTTAAGTGCTTTCAGTGGTTAATACGTTCTAATATTTCTATACGCTTCGTGCTTTTTGTGTAGCACTCATGTAAACTCTTGAAAAAGCGTGATGGGACACCACTCCCCCTCCTAGATTTTAGGCTGTCGGAAAAAAAATCATCGGTTCGTATTTCGTAATTTTAATCTCATAATGAGTTTTTTTATGTGTTACAAATAATATTGATTTACTAAAAGATATTGTCATAACGGATGGCGATTGCCATTTAAAGGGATTTATATTAATTTTCTTACTGTTGTTAATAAGAATTAGTTTATTATTCTTATTTTAAGAAGTTAGTTTGTAAATTAAATGTGATAAAACTGAGAAATACCTTGTTCTAAAAACAAACAGCAATAACAATAACAACTAAATGTCATGGACAGATTTGTTCAAGAGTACTTTCGCTAAAGTAAAACGTACATTTTCTTAAATAAACGTATCATTAAGAAAACACTTTCGACGGCAAACCGTAAAGAATATTAACTCATTCAGTAACATTAAAGAATATATAATCAAAATAAATAGAAAAAAAACATATTACCCCCCAACAAAATTATTCAAACTAAGTTAACAAGAACATGTTAGTCAGCAAATGCAAGAGAAATATCAGTACATTGCAAGAAACATCTCCGAAATTTCGAAAAAAAAAGGCATGTGTACTTTCACAAATGTAATTCTAACTTTCAATGACGTCTTCAGTCTTTGGTAATTTTAAATCTTTCGTAGTTCCGCAAACATAATTTAAAGTTCTAACGAGGTATACAATCCTTGCCAAGGTTAACATCTTTTTTTTCTTGCCATTTTTCTTACAGTAAAATAAGATTAAGCAAAATAAAATAATCGTTTGCCTATGTATTAGTTTGAACAAACATTAAGTCTGAGAGAACTTTCTCTTATCCTGAAAAATTAAGTGTGGTGACAGAATATATTTGACTTAAAAAAAATATACATAATAATCTTTTCAATACGATACAAACATGTTGACAACGTTGAAGCGTTTTCAACATTAATTGCGTAAAAATATTAAATAATTGCTATAAAAATTGAACTTATTGCTTAAAAATAATATGGAAATAACCGTTAAATTGCTTTTTATTTTATAGTTTTATTTAAATTGAAGTCATGAGAGTAGATATTTGTAATATGTTCTTTTTCAAGCACTAATTTATAGTTGTAGTGCTTAATTGTTACGTTTTATTTCAAATATAGTCTTAGTGATGGTTCATTTCGGAAATTCATCTTCTGAAGCTAGATTACAAGCTGATTCAAGCACTTATGAGCAGCAAAATTTTCACATAAGACACGCAAAGAACTTTTTTAGAATATTTAAATGCACAAAAAAATGGAGGTTCATAATTAGATGTTATAAAGAATCAAATTTTATTATTTTATTTTTTGAAGATTTTGACTCGGTATTGTGCTTTGCAGGCTATGGTGAAGTACAAGCTAATTTTAATATGGTGGTTACCTTCATTGTCTCGAAAGTTTTTGTATAAACAATGTTGAAATTCATAAAAAAGAGGCTTATGCATATTTTGGTCTCTCCTCCCCCCCAAAGAGAGAAACTCTTGGCACAAGATACAGCAACGAAAGATGACATTTTTGACAAAAGTTTTAAATTGCTTTATATCTTGGCCAAGATACAAAAATTATATTTTGTTGTGTTTTTTTTTTTAACTTTAAACAACATAAAGTTTTCCTTAAAATATTATGCGTATCGTTTGGAAATATGTGTTTAATTTTCTTGCTACAGCGTTTTTAAAATCAAAATTCGCACAATTATCTTTTCTTAAAAACACATTTCGTATTGAAAAAAACAGTTGTAAAGTGTTGTTAATTTATTCAGAGCGGTTTTATTTATTGAAAAATATGTATTGTTTATCAGTTTTCTTGGAAATTTATTACTTAACTGCTTTTTCCATAAGGAATTATGCCATACATTTCGGCTCCATTATGTCATTTTGTCTTATTTGTTTTATGTTACCTCTAAATTTTACTATTTAAACTGTTTTCTGTTCCACTATGTTGCTCTCTCGGATGACTTTTAATACTCAAAAGCTCACACTTTTTTGCATTTTAAAACGTTTTCCTTGTAACATCAAAACACGTGTCTGCAGACATTTGCTGTATTTATGCATCTTTAAACGTTGGATTACCCTAATATACTTTTTAAACACAAATTTATTTACTTAACATTTACAGCATGTTTGTAGTACCAAAAAAAAGTAAACAAATGCAACTTTAGAAAAGATTAAAACTTCGTTATCAAAACACAAGTTTTCATAGGGGCGAAACCAGAAAAGGAAACATATCTTCCGCACAATATCAATCTCATTCTGCTATAATCAATTTAGTAATATGTTATCGCATATAGGTGAATTACAAAAGTGAGAAAAAATCGGTGAAAACAAGTAATCGTCCTAATTGAGTTAGTAATTTTTCTGGTAACTAAGTAGTTTGTAAAGTAGTTCAAAATGATTTTTTTTTACTTCCTAAGAATATTCTTTTCAATTTTTATCCTTAGAGAAAATCTGGTAAGTGCCTTTCTTCACGCTTCCAACTAAATCTGCTTCTAAAAATCTTATTTTAGGGAAAGATAATAATAGTTCGAAAACTTTTTATGCGAACCCTCTTGTTCTCATGATTCAATTTTCATTCATTTTCTCCCCTGTTGAAAAGCATTAATTTTAAAACTTAATGGAAAAATTAATAACAACTCCTTATTATGTAAAGGGATTTGCTCCGTGTGAGCGTGAGTATATACGTAAACTTATTTTTTAAATCATTCTTCTCTAGTTAGAGTATGATTTAAAATATTTTTAAGCAGAAGAAAGGAGTAATTAATTTTTAAACTTCATAATTGTTTCAACGGGTACAAGAAAAAGAAATGTACTGAAAAGATTGAAATAAGACGTGTGAGTGGAACTTTTGAACGTTTGAAGCTTTAAATTCCATTTCTTCATAAAGTTTATTTATTAAGACAAAAAAATTGTATGTGATTTATTTTTTTAGTCTAATTCTGTATAAAAGATTTTGAGACCGCTTTCATTCTATCACAGGATGCATAAAAAAAATGACAACCATTGCATCATGGAATAGAAGTAAATGTAACTTTTTTTAATGATTTTGTTCACTGCTTTTTATGTACCACTTTAATGGGCCACTATTGTATAGGTCATTGACTAATTAAGGTGTTGCTGATTATATTTTTTACAAGGTAAAGCAAAAGATCTGCTATTTCAAAGTTGTTGAAGAAATTGGTAAGCCAATCAGTTTGCTTAATGTGCTTTGAAAACAGTTTCTGTCGAAATCTGTCATTTAAAGGAGCTTGGAAATGACAGTTGACGTCCAGAAAGGGAACAGAAACGTATGTCGCTAATTGAAAATTGAGTTTAATAAAATCCATGAATTTTATTAAAAGGGAATATGTTATCTATCAGTACTGCTTAAAGCACAAACAAAGCTTAATTAGAAGCCTTACAGGTTCCAAAAGTTCTACTTTTTACTGAAGATAATAAACTCGGGTGGCTCCAAAGATACTAAAAACTTTTGAGATGGACAGCAAGATCACACTGGAAGAGATCCCTTGTCACTGAGGAGAAGCTTTTTACCGTTAAACTAGCAAATAACTCCCAGGATTTGGTCTGTAGATACTCCTAGGCTCTCGGGAAATGTTGAACATCGCCAAAGTCCTAAGTCGGGCTTGATCTGGGGCAATTTATATTTAATGCTTTAACGAGACTCCACATGAACTTAGAAGACCGAACAGACATCATAGCCATTTCCTTGTTCTTCTGCCATAATATTCTCGGGAGACACCCTACTCGCCAGATTGGAATCTCGTAGATTACAGTGTGTGGTCTGTTTTGGAGTTTAGGTTCTGGTACAAACCACATAGAAGTTTGAACACTCTAAAGCAGTTTCATGGGGGAAATAGAATAGAGGAAAGGTAAAAGACTTGCAACCCGTGGCTAAAAATGTCAATAAGCGATTGCACCTCTGCAAAGCTGCAGAAGCAGCCGCTTTTAAGCGACTCGAATTTGTTTATCAGTAAAAGTTTATTCGTATTTTTTTTGCTGTGTTTTGTTAATTTAATTACTTTTGATAAAGTTACAATAAAAATAGCATACCTGTTTTTTTTGCTAATAATTCATGCTGATATAATCTCACCTTACTTCAAAATTTTATAAATTTTCAGAACATCTAAACCGATTTTAATATGATTATGCTTTCGTTATAAAATGCTTTAAATAGTCTTTTCGTAAAACCTATACTGAAGGTCGTAATTTGTTCTATAAATCAATGTTATATGCGAGTATTTTTAAATCTTCCATAAACAAAATAATAAAAAAACAGTAATTTTTAAGATTTTTTTTCTGATGCAGTACACAAATAAACTCTTGCACCAAATCTATCTATACCGTAGATAAAAGATGCTCCATTACGCTTCGTTTTTGCTTACAAATGTTTTGTGCTTCAACAAATAAATACTGAAAAGTTTATCAAATTTTATAGAAAAAAATACAGAAAGCGAAGTTTAGTACCTGTCCCTTTAACCAAGTAATAAAAATTTACAATGGGGTTAAGCATTTCGCAATTATATAGTGCAGCGCAAGAACAATGTAGTATTTGAAGAAAAAAATAAGAAATTCGCTAAACGGAAAGCTTCTAAATTTCCACCGTAGGTAGATAGAATGATTCTAAATATTTGGTTTCAAAAAGGATAAAGGTAGCAAAAAATCAGAAATTACAAATTGTATTTTATGCTGATATCTCTTGAAACGTGATAGTCGGATGAAAGGAGAGACTTTTTTTTTCTTAAACTAGGAAGTGCAAAGATTTGCTTTACATACTAAAGCAAAAAATGCAATAAAGGGAACGTTTTTGAAGAAATACGAAAATGCATGTGATTTGTTTCTAATATAAATTTTTAAATTTTACTCTTTATACCTTTATGTCTTCAAATGGGTTTTAACGTGTATTTAAGCACATATACTGTAGTATTATTGCGTATACTGAGTATTATTTACTTAATAAAGGGAATATGCTTTTTTAGCCATTAATTATACATTTCTTAACAGGCCCGTCATTTATGAGGGTCAGGGGTGTTGATTGCACCCCCCCCCCCCCACCGGCTTTGAGAAATCAATGCAGTTGCATAAAAGTGGGCGTAGTTTTTGTGGTTTTCCGATTTATTTGCATTGTTTTTACACCCTTTGAACCCCCCCCCCCTGGAAAAACCTGAAATGAAAGGCTTGTTTCTTAAAGCATTTCACGTTTGATGTACTCCCCCTATCGCATCTCCATTATCTTTCATTAAGAACAACTTTCTTCCTCTAAACGTCCCCTTTGTCTTATTAATTCTCCTGGCAAGCATCGGGTGACGATAAATCCTTCCCTTTGTTGCTCGAGGACAAGCGCTATCTGTTTTACACAGCGTTTCACGAGACATTCATCATAAATAGAGATGGATGCAGTCTCGCCTTATGATCCGAGATTGCTTCGTGCTGCTCTAGGATTGCGTGTGCACTTTCTCAGACGTTATTTGTGTCGTCAGATATGGGACTAGACTGTGTTTGCACTTTTATTCATTTTGAGCGACTTCTTCAGTTCCATTTGCTTTCCCCAGACGCTATTTGTTAGACGTTAATGGCTCTGCTGGGGATTTCTTGTTGTGCGTGATTTATACTTTTCCGGATTCTGATGGTTGTTTTTGTAATGTTTCGTCTTCCTTGAAGAACTTTTTCCATAATAATAGGATAATTAATTCGGTCAAAAATATGTACGCACGTGTACTGTAAAATGGGTGTATCCGTAAGCTTTACAGGTTCGACCATAAAAAAAATATTCAAAATATTTTTTTTTTTTTTGTGGTAAAAACTTTTTTTTCTTTTTCTGCTCTATATATTCTAACAAGCCCGTCATTTCGGGTTTCAGGGGGCGAGGTCAATTGCCCACCCCCCTGACTTTGGAAAATCAATGCATTTACATGTATGTAGGTGTGGTTTTGCCATTTTTTGGCAAATTTAAATTGTACATACATCCTTTGCCCCCCCCCCCCCCCCGGAAAAATTCGAAATGACGGTCCTGTATTCTAAGCTAAAATGCATACATATTGAGCAGTTTTTATTTAAATATATAACTTTTTGTATGTGTTACGCTTTATCCCACTGATAAGGGTGAATCGGAGCACATGTTAAAATTTTTATTTATTTATTTATTTATTTTTGAAATTTAACCTTTAATAAGTTTTAACAAAATAAGTAATATTGTGTTATGAGGGAAAATAAGAACAGACAGTTATTATCAAATAATATTCTATTTCCTATGTCAGTAAATGTATGAATTTTCTTAAATAGAAAACTACGAACTTTTGAACTTACGAAAGAAAGATATTCATTTTAAGAAAATGCTTTTGAATTGAAAAAAAAAAAAAGGATTTAATACAAATTCAAGACGCTCATTTTGACCGTAAAAGTTATCATGTTCTTAAAACGGGCAGAAGTTCGGATGTTGTGGCTTCACATACTTTTCTGGGAGGAACGGAGGGAATAATCTTCTGGGAGGAACGTATCCTCTTCTTTAGTTTCTAGAAATCATCAGGTTTCGGAGAACTTCTTGTAAAAACGGTCATGCATTCATTGTTGTCTGTGTACAGGACTTTTGCTAAATAATTTCAGTACTTTTTTCCATGAATTTTTAATGCAAGGATGTCTTTTGGAGCAAAAATTCTTTTGAATCTAGAACTTTAGCCCATTATAAGATGTAGTCCTCATCAGAAATTGAAGACAGTAATAAATCCTTGTTCCCGTCTTGATTCGAAGAACTGGAGTTGAAATCTTTTGATTGTTCAGTTTCCTTCGTTTCCTTTTTGTCTGTTTAATACATTTGCATCGGAACAACAGAATAAAATAGTTCGATGCTCCACGTAAATATTTATCCTATCAATCGTAAATAATTCTGCATTTATATGACACAGTTGGAAAAATTTGTTAATTCTAATGTGGTGCTCTATTGCACAGATATACATGTATATTCAAAAATTAATTTTCTGAGGTTTAATGTTTTATTTGCGTTTACATTTCTCTAATAAAATAGTTTATTGTTGTTGTGATTCAAATTTTGGTTTCACAATAAATAGTTTCGTTCATTTTTTAACTTTTCTGGTTTTTCCAATTCGAAAAGTTGGAATGAAAAGAGTCGTGAAAATTGTCTTTAGAATTTATCTTTACTTTGCTTAGGGAAGTTCAAACTTATTGCTCTCTATGTACTTACTTTAACTCATATTTCTTTTGTAGACAAAGGCAACTCAACTTGCATTCTACAATATGAAACACTCCTAATGGCATTTATCTTTACCACATTTGTCAAATTTTCTGAATGTGCATTCTTACCCAAAAATCGCTCTTAGGTTACGGTATGCGAGTTTTCGTGAGTTATTTCAAAGATTGCATATAAACAGTGAGATATTATATCTGTAATAAGATAAAGAAATTGAAATGTAATATGTAACGAATTTATATGTCATAATAAGTTTGATCCCAGATATTTGTGAATTTTCCTCTTGTTTCAGTAAGTCTTTACTTTCAATTTGTCTATGTTTAATTCTTCTCGTTGTTATAAAGGGTAGAAACAGATGAAACTCTTATTGTTAACATTTGGTCCGAGTTTTATGAATAGAAAGCGAATGGACTTCAACGGGAATGCTCAGAGATAAAAATACTTGCATTTTTGCATATACTTTAAAAATTCTTTCTATTACGTTTATAGTGTCGTTGAATTATTTTAATATATATTTTTTCTTTTTTTACTCTTACGTATGTTATTCAATATCTGTTATAAGAAATTTGCAAAAGTAGTTTGCACGTAAAGATGAAAATTATTATGAACTTGAGTAACATATTTATCCTTACTTTTTTAAATTGATTCATAAATTTGATGTTCTAATTGAAATTTTTGTTTTACTTTTTTCTAAACGTTTTTGGAAATCCATTTTCTAACACTGTTCTGTAAACCCCTCCAAGAACATAAACAAATCGGATTTCCTCAAAAGCGAGTTATTCATTTCATTACGTTCATACTTGGTTTTGAGTCTAATCTTGGTTGTACCGAAACTTGACTGGGAATATCGGCTTCTGTTGTTGGTATTGTCGTGTCATAGTTTTAGTAATAATTATTATGAAGTGCCATTGCCTCTAGAGTTTGGACTTCTTTATTAACATATAATAAACACAAAGCAAGAAAAATTTACAACACAAAAGGAAAGGTAATAACACCCAGGGCATCGGCTGGAATCGAACTCGCGACCTTTTAAAGCAAAGCCTCTACATTTGAAAAAACTGATGCCACTTGAATTTCGGTAAAATAACAAATGAGTTCCTTAAAAACGAGTTTTAATACACGTCGCAAAAGTAAAAAAAAAAGAGGCGAAAAAAGAATGAAAAAAACTTTGTATGAAAACATTTTAGTAAAAATAATTTTACATGTTTTTTTTTTTTTACTTTTTAATAAGAGTATTAACTAAAATCTCGAACTAAAATCTCGAAATGAATTCCTTAACTATTAGCGAATTTTTTTTTTGTCTTGACTATTGTAGAAGGTACCATTAACTTTGCTTAAAACTTCATTTGAACTGTATATTTTAATAATTAAAATAATACTATAATTAACTAATAAAACTATGATTATTATAGAACTTACATAATTAATAATCAAGTAGACTAAGTAGACCTTTTGTAATGCTGGTGTAGTTTGCTTAGTAAGAAGTATAATCTAATTGAACTAGACTGCATTGTTAAAGTGTTTCAATCAAAAACATTGTATAATAAGATAAAATAATATATTTTTTTAATAAGTAACAATTTATTCTTACAACGGAAAACTGAATGTGTGAATGCGAAAACCACACCTGAATAGCTTTAAAGCAGTTTAAGTGAGCGTGGCAACAGCTGTGCTTCTTTTGACTAGCAACGCACACACTATGATCCAGCAAAAAGGTCACATACGTTTAGAGAAGGTCTTCAAAATTATTGATTCTGCTTCGAAACTTGTCACACTTCTCTTTTTATTTCATCTTAGCTTCTATATCAACCTGCATTGTTTCTGAAAGTAAATTGTTTGTCAGCACTTCGTCAATTTGACAAGCGACTTTATTAACTTTTCGATATTCTCGGCAGGTAGAAAATACGCTTTCGAACTGTTTTTGACAAGTCAAATATCTTGTTCAGATCGATGTAAGATATGAAGACCGTAAAATAACTTCCGCAGCATTACTTAAAACTGCTTGTCAGAATCAGAACCATGAATTAATTTTTCTCCTCATACTACATCAAACTCATTATAAACTGTCAATCAAATCTTTATTTATTTATTTGGTCACAATGTTTTTCTCTTGTTTTCAAGTATTCTATTCATTAATTAAATTTTTCTAATGAAAAAATGACTATTTTTAAATTTAATTTTTTTAGCTCTTTCGATAACAGCTTTAGTTCTAAAATTGATTGTTAAAAAATTAAATTTTCAGTTGACATTATTTTCTTAAGACCATTTAAGGAATTTTCCCAACTATATATATTAAGTTCAAGTTAAGGGAATTTTGCTGCTTTTCTATCGCATTGTGGAATTAAAAAATGGGTTTTGTAAGTTGAACAATGAAAGTATTTAAGATTAGGAAGGAAATAATTTGATAAGCTTAGATAACTGCTATAAAACAAATTTAAAAACTATTTTTAGCACATAAAAACTGTGTACACACGTACACTGCAAAAAATGAGCAAAGGTTTCAATTTAAAACTCTAAAATGCACAGTGATAAACTGTAAAACCAGCAATTTTACAGTTTCTTACTGTAAAGTTAGTAATTTTACAGTTTCTTACTGTAAAGTTAGCAATTTTAGTTTCTTACTATACAATTAGCAATTTTACAGTTTCTTACTGTAAAGTTGGAAATTTTACAGTTAATTGCCGTGAAATTTACCTGTATTATACTGTAAAAACACCAGCATAATACTAACATTAGAGATTCCAGTTTAAAGTTCCAGTTTAAAATGCACGGTAATAAACTGTAAAATTAGCAATTTTATAAAATTGGCTATTTGACAGTTTACTACTGTAAAATTAGCAATTTTTACAGTTTATTACTATAACATTAGCTGTATTATACTGTAAAAACAACATTCAGTTTTTAGTGTAGGAGTAATATGAACCTTAAAGCGCAGGTGGCAACATACAACTTATCCGAACTGGAGGGGTTTAGTACCACTATAGTAGATTACTAACTTTAGCTTACAAGCGTTTAATAGGTTTCAACAACGTTTCTTTTAAGGAAGAGGAGGTTGATATAATAGACTAAAGTGAAATCAAACATAAATAACAAATAAAAATTATCATTTGAATATTGATGGGGTAACTTGGGGTAAAAGTAAACATGGGTAAAGGGAAACAAACTTAAATGCCACAATTGTGGGGATTTTCGAAACTTTTTTTTTTTTTTGATTGAGGACTAAGCACGATATAAAATGCATTCTGAGAGCTCCACGTTTTCCCACAGAATTGACCTCGTGTCATCATTGTTTGCAGATGATACTGTGAAAATAATTGTTTTTAAAAGTTAGGCAATCTTACATTATTATCTTCAGTAGGTCGACAAATGCGAAGTAACTGATTTCAACTAGTTTTACTTCTCACGTGAAAGGTTAATAAAAGGATTTAGCTATAACTTTCACCTTCTATATTATTTTGCGTAGGGAGTTTAGATGTTTTAACCCCATGCATGATGCACTATAAAACAAATAGAAACAACTACACTTCTCATTCTTCGCATATTTTAAAAGATTAAATAATCATGTAAATTACTTTTTTTGAGTGTATTTGTGTACCTTATATACATTTTTAGCAGAATTGTTTAAAGGGTTTCTAGAGAGAGAGAGAGAATTCAGTGAGACGCGCGCCATCCATGTGCAGCAGATTGAGTATTTCTGGTGTAGGACTTTTTAAACTTCTATACTGATCGAGTATACTGCGACCTACATCAACATCAACAAAATACCACCATTTTCCTTTACCCCTTAGCATCTGTTTAAAAGAAAGCACGCTGTGGTAAATGTTCACATAATTAAATTTGCTAACGAATAGTCACAACGTCTATTTTTTATACGCAGTTACTCTTAAAAAGTGTAGTTTTGGACACACAATGAAATTATATCTCTCAGTTTATTTAATCTCTACTCTCTACTAATAATAAAGCTGAAGGTGGTTCTGTCTGTCCTTCTTTCTGTCTGTCTGTTACGCGCGTAGCGCCAAAACCGTTCGGTCGATTTTCATGCCACTTGGCACAAAATTAGTTTGTAGCATGTAGTTTTGCACCTCGAAGCGATTTTTCGAAAATTCCATTTCGTTCTTTTTCTATTCGAATTCTTAGCGGAAATTCGATAAAATAGGGAAGAAATATTTCACACACATTTTCAAGTCTTATGTCATTCGAAAGCTTGGAATTTTCTGCACAAAATGAAGTTTTTTCGAAGTTTCTACGATCATCAGGAGAGCTGTAACAATTGTTTTTAGAATCCCGAAATTCAAGGCTTACCTTCAGTAAAGCAAGCCAAACGATTCTAAAATGGTTGAACTTTAGAATAAAATTTGTTTGAAAAGAGAGATAAAATGAATTATTTTATCAACGGAAATCAATTTTTCATGTTGTTACTATGGTTACGTGTTCATACTTATTTTTGTTTCTTTCTTTTTCCAGGGTTGCCAGCGTCTATCTTCGTAGGCTACGGCCAGACGTAGTATTTTTGATTCTACGGTAGTATTTTTTCGGCCCAAATAAGGAGCGTAGTATGTTTCTGGCAACCCTGTTTCCAATACACTAATGACTTAATTAAAAGATTTGGCGGATTTTTTTTTTTTTTTTCATTTTCATAGATTTCGCATTTCAGCAACATTGATTTTGGCAACGTTTGGAAACAGTAGTATTTTGTAATATTTTTTTTAGAGGAGGCGTAGTTTTTTTTTGTTCCAATTCTCTGGCAACCCTGTCTTTTTCCCGGTGAAGCGGTGAAGATGCTTTGGGACCCTGCTTGGCGCGTTTTCAAAAAGTCAACTACGCCAAATAGCTAGGGTTACCACGCTTGGCGCGCCTATCGTTCATTTAGCGAGAAAAGGGTACCTAAAGCACAGATTAACGAAATATCGTATCAATTGCGATATTGCATCGTTTTTTTAAAGTGTTTCATTTCGGAAAATGTATTGTTTTGTTTTTTAAGCTAGGAAAGAAAACTTTCTTCTTCTCTTAAACTTTGGTAAGATTTCTGTTGGTTCCTGTTATCAACAAAATTGTTCTTATTTTCTCTTTTGGCTTATTTTTGTCCATCTCCCTTGGGGTTGCATTCGAATGTTCCAAGGGGGTGTTTTACCCCATTTGTCGGGTAAATCAGTGTTTTCAATGCAAGGTGATATGAATTGGTTAACAAAAGTGATATGAATTGGCGCGACCACTTGGCGATATATCGCCAAGCTTTTGATCGCCAAGTATTTGACGCCAATTGGCGAAAAATTTTTTTTTTTTTTTTTGATTTAGGTTCAATTTGGCGCTGTTGGCGATATTTTGCGAAAAATCCACTGAATGATGTTAAAATCGACGATATTTAGGAGATTAATCATTGTAAAACATTTTTTTGCAAACTAGGGATACAAATGTTTGAATTGTTATCTTGCTCACTCCAAGCACTATTTTAGCACTTAAGGCATCTACTAAGAAATTTACACGTAAAATTAAGTAGTGTGGGGTCCATATCAGATCTTTATATCACTTTGAAGGAATTATAGTTGAATAAAACTAAAATAGAGCATTTTTCTGCTATATCAATTATTTTACAAATGAACTTTTAATTTTATACCACGGGCAAAGCCGTGCGGGTACCGCTAGTACAAAGAAATAAATCTAAAATTGTAACATTAAATATATGTTTCCTTTTACACCGACAGACCACGAATGGGATTCAATAGTGTTTTTCCATCTGACAATCTGCATTTATTCAATACCAGCTTTATTAACAGAATTAAAATCAAGGAATAAATCTATTTTAATAAATCTAGTATAAGGAATAAATCTATTTTAATAAATCTAGTATAAGGAATAAATCTATTTTCTTTCTTGCTATCCCATACAATGAAAATGGGTTTAATCCTTATAGATCAAGAAACAAAATGTGTGTGCGGTGCTGTTTCGATTGACTGGGATTTTGCTAAGCAAAAAGAGAAACAAAACTCCAATCTATTACCAAATACTATCAATCAGTGTCAAGAACTTACTTTGTATTGGTAAACTCTAACACACGCATAAAAGTTTTGTGCTAAGCTACCGGAAAATTTTCGAACTATTGTGAACGCTTACTCTACCTTTTGTTACGTCTATGAAAATACTTAGAATTTTTTATAAATGTCTCTTGATTGATTGTGTGTTAAAAAAATAATAAAATAAACATAGCGTTTTAAAAATATTTTGGTGCAATACGTGATGTAGTTTAAGCAAAAACCTGTGACTTAAAATTAAAGTTTTAAATGTGTTAAAATTCGAAATGTTGGAAAACTATCGTGCATTGCTAGAAATAACTTTTTATGAAAAATATGGAATCTTACTAAGGTAAGTGATGTCAAACTCTTGGCTTTAACCCATTAATGGAAAAAAATATATTCACGATTTTAATCCAATATAAATGTATAATGAAACAAAAACGTCTTCTGATTATTTCTTGAACAGTATAGATAACAAATATGCCAACAAATACTGGTTAAGAGATTGTGATAAATTATCTGCAGATGTGCAAAATACGCGATACTGCTTACCAGTCTCTTGGCCAAAATTTAAAAGCTCCAACTAATCCCTGCCACCCTACAGTTCTGACGTGAGTTCCCTGAATGTATACTTTATATATATATAAAAAAACATGGCAGAACATAATATTGATTACTTAAAAATATATGATAAAGTAAAAAAGACTTCATTAAATATCTAAGAGTGACTGAAAATGCTAAGCGCTACTCCTTCAATGTACAAAAATACCTCTGAAAGCGAAATAGTTACTCAGGAAGTGTTTAATTTAAAACATTAATATGCATCTTAACCGTCGGATAGATAATTCTCGTAGAATCAAATTCTTGACACTATTGTCCGGACATACTACGTACTGGTGAACATCACCAGTTTTGTGTAACCTTTCCTTAAGGGAAAAAAATCATCTAAATATGAAAGCCACGTACAGGTTACATACGCATAATTATTTTTCCTCACAATGCAGCGAGTGGGAAGAGTTATAAATGCTAAAAATATAAAGGTTTTCTATTTTATGAGTTTCAACAAGCGAGTCAATCCTTCATATCATTTACTGCTCCTTGTTAATTCCGCATTCCGTTAGGGTGGGGCACAAATTATGTTTGATTGTCAAACCAAACAGCGTCCAGACGTTTGAAAACGCTGTAGACCAAAGGGATTTCTAACAATCAGCCTCTGTTCTTCAGTTTAATCAACTAGGCTGTAAATGATATCCGGTTTCAGAATTAAGGTCAATAAATATGGTTTAAATCATTTCAAAAAAGCATCACGTATTTGGTTTTTGTTTTAATCAGAGTTAAAATAATCCCTTTTGATTGGCAATGGCACACAAGCAATATTAACTACGCCTAATATTCCTCAAAAATTCTGAAAAAAAGTTTGATTTTAATTTAAAAAATCAAATATTGCAAAATTAAAAGTTTTTTTTTTTTGCTTTGTTTTGTCTATGAATTATAACTCAGAATTTCGCAATTTAAATAATTTGGATATTTTCTGAATTTTGTGTTTACGTATTTTTACCTAGCCCTCGAACCTTTTTTTTTCGTTTCAGAATAAAATGCAATTTATTTTTTTTTTCAAAAAATGCAATTTATTTCATTTTTATTTTCTGTGTTTATTGTTTGAAATTAAAAAAAAAAAAATATTTTTAGCGACATACAGTTTTAGATAAAATTATTAGAAATGATTGTCAATCAGTAGTTGTTAGTAGCAAACTAACAAATACATGATAATAGTTTTTTGTTCACAATTTTGCTTCAATTAAGAATCCAGGGACGTCATTTCAAGTTTTTCCAGGGAGGGGGGGGGGCAAAAGGTCAAAACACAATGCAATTTCATCGGAAAACATACAAAAGCTACGCCCACTTATATGTAAATACATTGATTTATCAAAGTCAGGAGGGAGGGGCAATTGACCCATGTCCCCCCCCTAAATGACGGGCCTGTAAGAATCTTTATTAAGTAGATATAAAATGCTTCTCTTTAAAACCATGTACTCCTCTAGTGGAAAAAATTGAGCTCCCAAATATTTTTTTCACTTAATGTGTTTCACTGAGAGGCAGCATCAAAATGAAATGTTTTAAGTGAAAGCATCTATAAAAATTCCTCAAGTATGGAAGAGTTTAATAGCTCTGCGAAACATAATTAAGTTAGCGAATTTTATAACATTAACCCATTATTGCCTGGCCTTTTTTTTCCAAAGATATTTGGAAAAGTTATTTGAACCGTTGGATCCAAAGATTCCAACGGTTATCTGCTGCAATCTGTTAATAATGAATTGAAACAATACCAAAGTAAGAATTTAACACTTTTTTTTTTTTGAAATGCTTATTTTTGGAAAATTCAGACACTTTTTGGATCGTCTCTAAAAAGGGACGCCAATCATTAATGGATTAAAGAATAATATACGTTATGCATACCTTGCAAATATATTTATTTTCGAAAAATGTTTAAAATGTATTTAAAAAAGGTCCATTTTTATTTTTACTCTTTAGTGAATAGCATAAGAAAATATTTTTAAATGCATTAAATTTATCTAAATTGTTGTAGCACAAAGCGTAGAGTTTATTGATTGAATTTAAATGAAGATATGTGAAAAAGTAAGTAATACGTATTTCTCTATTTATAAAACGATAACAATACATCTTATTTTGAATGCACTTTTTTAAAATTTGAGTTTAGAAGGGTGAATAAAAGTCTATCAATGAGTCCGAAGTTGTGTTCAATCACATTGATATTTCACTTTATAAACAGCTGGTAGTCATTCATTTCTTAGCAACACGTGAATTTAAAATTCCGATTTACTCATGTATAAATAAAACATGTTTTCCTTGTTTGAGTTTCCTTTATGTTTAAGGATGCTTTACGGTTTCCCGTTTCTTGTGTTTTCGGATATATCTATAGAGAAGAAAAAGTACTTGTTTTCGAAATCAGATATTTTCGAGACAGTGAAATCTTATTTTGAAACTTGCTCTGTGAACTAAGGTATCGATTTCCTTCACATTTAAAAATGTGTCTCTGATTTTCGAGCTTCAAATGTATATCAACTTTATATTTAGCAAGTCTTGTTCAAGATTGTTTAAAAAGCAAATCTTTGGCCCTTCTCCATTTACTCGCTAACCAAGAAACGCTAGCAGTACCCACACGGCCTGCGCTCGTGCTGTAAATAAAAAAAAAAAAAAATCATTGGCACTTAAGTATATTTATCTTCCCACCCCGAAATAAAAAAAAATCTGATTAGCTTCCTAAAATGTGCACACATAGTTTACAAAAGCTGCAAACGTATTTCAACGGAGTAATATAAAGTCCTAGCATAAAAACGACAACTGTCTCTCAAAACTCTGTCCTCTACAGAAATAAGCACCTATTTTCAATGTATATTAAAATCATTCAAAACCACCGTAGTTAAACGATATATAATTAAGTAATAATTTGCTGCTAACTAATCCAAAAGACACTGCAATAAAGAAAACAATAAACAAAATATATCACTTGTTGACATGTACCGTCTAAAATATATTAACGATAAATAAAACTAAATAAAGCAGGAAAAGTTTAAAAAATAGGCACTATAGTTATACATGAAAAAAGAAAAACACGTGATAATATTTCATTTAAGAGAGTGAATTTCATTGGACATGCAGCGGAGGATAATGTAGCACGCTATCTATCAACTGCCAACTGCTGCAATATCGTCAACTGCTGATTCCGTAGTAAATAAATAGACAATACACATATTTTATGTCGCAGCAGAACGTGCGTTGGTTGTAGGTTATTAAAAATAGGAGAAAACTTAAAATATGAGTGGAAAATTCGCAAAAAAAAAAAAAATGCATCTACTAATAAAGTGTTTTGCATAGAGTGCACAAAACGGGATACAATTTTGTTGTGTCCCGTTTTACCCGACCATTTCCATTAATAATTTTTCAATATGTTTAAGCAGCACGAGGCGCGCTAGAGGTTCGCAAGTGGATGTTCAACCATCCTGACAAAGGGCTTACTATCTACGAAGTAGGAAATATGTTCAATGCAGCATTTTAACGAGCAGCTCTTGTCGAAACTGTTATGAATGGGTTCACGAAAACAGGCATTTTCCCATATAACCCCAGATGTCTTTCCCGAATATCTCTTCGCTTCCTCTCTTCCAACAGATCACCCATTGCTGGATGCTCAGAACATGACATCCTAACGCCCATTAAATCTGCAACAAAATGAGATCAGATCCGAAGGATTTTCAATAGCTCAACTCATAGCATCTAAGAGTTTTGCTGTCATCACAACTACTAGAGACAGTATTGAAAGAATCACTTAGTGCAACGGTAACACTAGCACAAATTCAAGCATTATCAAACCTTTCACTTCAACAGAGGTCAAAGGACTTGGACTATACTGTCGCCCTTCACTGCCATTTTCTATATCCCCCAAAGAAGTTCTACCTCCACCACAAGGACCGAGACCTCAAAACAAACTCGATAATAGAAGAGGGAAAACAGCATTTATAACAAGAAGCCCATATAAACTTGAGTTGGACGAAGAAGAACAGGAAAGAACTTAAAAGCTGAAAAAAAGGGCTGCCAAAACAAGTCTCTTGAATGTTCCGAAAACAAAACAAATGAGGCGTAAAAGAAAACCAGGTGGAGATGCGAAACAGGCATATAAATGTTTTAAATGTTGCTCTGAAATTGAAAAAACCCCACAAACACCATTTGCAAAATGAAAGAAAATGGACGTAATATGAAAAAAAAAAAAAAAAAAAAAAAAAACGACAAAAAAATCCTCAGTTAGCCAAAGTTGGACGTCGTCGTCTTCAGAAGATGAAACTGAAAAAGATGAAGCATGTATTTTCTGCAACGCTCTGTATCTTGAATCGAAATCTGGAGAAGTAAGCTGGATACAAAACTCCAACTGCCAGGGATGGGCCCACGAGGCTTATTCCAAAGCAGACGAAGAAGATGACACATTTTTATGCGATTTCTGCGTTATGTAATTTTCCAACTTTACAATGACGTAGCCTATTTTTGGTCTAAAAACTAAATCAAAAGTAAAATCACTACAAAATAATAACATACAATTCCCTATCCCGTTTTACCCGACCAAGGGTGGGTAAAACGGGATCGTATAAGACTTTTTGAAACCAGTATTTTTCACATAAATAATATCGAACAAATATGACAAAGGTAATTTTAGTAATGTAAAAGGTGTATACTTTTAAATGGCGTCTAACTTTGAAATGTACCTTGTGTATAATAAGAAATAAAGCGAAGAATACGTTAGCTATCCCGTTTTGGGGTACTTTCCCCTACTCATCAAATGTTTAACTATTGTTCGCAAAATGCCCCAAGTACTTCAATTTTCACACTAACATAAAATGGCTACTTATTTCGTTGTATAAGCTTGATATTTTAAAGGTGTTTATTATTTGTGAAGATAAAATATAGAATTATAACCAGCTGTAAAAGTATTTAATTTAAAAAAACAAAATGTGTAGATGATAAATTTTAGTTCTTTTTATAAGTACTATAATTTTGTTTTAGAAAATGCGTTTTGAGTGAAAAACATTCCTTTAAAATTATTTCGATTCAGAGTAAAACGTTTTTGCGTCTTAAATATGATGCTAATTCTTCAGAAATGTAGATGACATATAAGGCACCCATGTTAAGGACATTTCCCTCTTTTATTCTATGCTCAAATAGTACTTTTAATTCACAAACGATCTTTTTGTTTGGTTTAAATGAAGAATAATAACAAATCCAACCTATCTAAAGTTTAATACATTTCTAAAAACCTGTCAAGTTATAGTTCAACCGCGACGAGATGGCCGGTGTCAATCAAATGAGAAAACGAGTCCATTCCTTAAAATAGGTAGAATTTCTACCCATTCAAATTCCCCCATCAATTGTGAATCCCATTCCTCAATTTTCATCTGCGTATCACCCCTTCCTAAAAATGGACAATCCTGAAAAAAGGAGGAGTCATAGGCCATCTCTGCGAAGTTGAATTATATTTTGAATGTTCACGAACCAAACATTCTCCAATATTTTGAAAATTACCCAGATAAGTAGCATTCCACTTCTAGTCTGTAGTTTTTTTTCCTATTTTAATGGCTGTTTGTAGTTTACAAGTTCGCTTTATGTCACATATTTTTCTTTTTGTATTTCCATTTCTTTTAGAGCTAAGCAAACTGGGAATAAAAACAAGTGAACAGAAAGCAGAAAATGCTGCTTTTGCACATATGTAACTATTCAAAGAAAATATTTTCGATAGTTCTTGATTCAATACATAATTCAGTACGCTTTTACATGAATAAACTTAAGTTTAAAATTCTATTCCACATATTTTGATGTTTCTACCGATGATTTTCTTTTGGGCATTTTCCATTTTTTGGAATTTCGCTCAGTCATAAATGGCAGAAATATAAGATTATTAGAATGGTTTATTGTCTAAATAGTTTAAAAGCAGTTTTGTGGTGTTTTCATAATTTTTACCTATTGCATCATTATTCTTGCGGGAATATTTCAAGTTATATCTTAGAAATGAAAACATGTAGCGTACTAGATAAGCATAATCAAGGTATTACTCGGAAATATATCTTACAGGTCTAAAACGTTTAAAATATTAACTACAGTGCCATATAAATAGCGATTACTGTTTAGAACCTTTTAGTGAACAAGGGACGAACTATACGAAATTCCATGAGCATCATAGAAACAGAGAAAACAATTTAAAAAAAATAATGCACTAGAAGTCACTACAAGAGGACCTTTTGAAGCAATGAAAGTACCCTGGTGGCCTGAATATTGACTGATTAAATGCCAAATGTTTCAGCGTTACTTTGATTTAGAGATTCAATACATCCTAATTTCAATAAAAAAAATGAAAAAAAAAAAATCACTAAGGATGTTTCGATGTGATTTAACGAATAGAAGACATTAATTTGCATAAACTAGTTTTATGCATCAAGTATGGTAATGAAAAGAAGGGCTGCGAGAACTCTTATCATTAGAAGGTCAATTGCCATTCAGTGGCTTTCACCTTTGGTGGACTGTGCTTAGCTTAGCTCCAGTTAGTGTAGCTGCGTTATCACCAGAGCGGAAATTAAAGCATCATTTACCATGCTTCATAAATCTAGGGGGTTGAAGAAGTTGCAAAAACAACCGATAAGCACAAAAACGTTTTAATATTTTAGTTACAGTGACTCTATCAGAACAACCAGGTCAATGAAATAAAGTAGATAGTCTGAAACAAATTTATTGGCGATATTGCAACTGCTACTACCTTCAAATGCTCAGAGAGTACATATAGTGCTTATGAAATATCCTGGTACTCGTAGGACTGACACTAAATGACGTGAAAGACTCTGAGTCAGATGCTGAAGTTTTACTCTCATAAAATCTTATTAGTTCCAATAATTTCTCCTTGAAGATGCAACTACCCGATTGGAATTTTCAGTTTTCTAGAACGTTTGCGAGTGAATGGTTCATAGCCACGTCCCGGAGTGACGTAACACAGTTTCCCTTTATCAAGGTTTACAGACACACGCACCTGTCGCATTCGGGTTGCTATTAAACCACAGGCTTGAATCAAAAATGCTGTCTACTCAACCAGATGCGTTGGTGCATCTTTACAGCATTATTTAACAGCGGTTTTCACTTTTGAGAGGAAAGTCATGTAAGTGGGGGAGTGACACGTATTTTAAGACCTCACAGTTATACCGATATGTAACAGAACTTCGTGGTTCTGCAATTGCAGCAATGAAGATGTCTTGATTAGATTAGATAAATTTTACACGATGGTGTATCACTTACATATTCAAGGTAAAGCGTGAGTTGCAGCAGCAGTTCTCTGATAACAAAGTACATTTTCTTGGCCATGGCCACGAAAGTTGCCCGATCTCAATACTTATGAGGAGCTTTCTAAAAGGTGTTGAGTATCAATAACGTGTTCCATCGTTGAAAGATTGCATGGCGTTACAGGTGAGGCAAATGATTTAAGAACAGATCCACTGTGATGTATACTTCAGCCGCAAAATACACTTTTTGGAGCATTACGATGATGGCCAACTTGAGCTTCATTTGTTAATATAAACCACGTTTTTTTTTTGTTTTTTTGTTTTTTTTTTTTTTTTTTTTTTTAAGTGATGCGTATGTTAAACTTTTGAAGTGATGCTTTTTTAATTTTTGCTTTCAGTGTTATCAATAATAAATTTTTGCCGTGCAAATGTTAGACTGATAAGAATTTTTTGCCATTTTTTTTCAATATGAAATACCATGGTCTACCATGCGCGCCCATGATAGTTGACTTTTTTGGCCAATATTTTACTCAATATAGTGTTCTGCGATTTTTTATAGCTGTTCAGAGTGGCTGGGATCCTCGTTAACATGGTTTTGTTCTAATAAAACCAGTAATTTTTTTCAACTTTTTGCACGACAAAACTTTTAGGTCATTAGATTTTTTACAGCATTTAAAACTAGATTATCATAAAACAGTCGTTTTCAAAATACGTCCACCAGCGCGTAGTCCTTTGAAGCTGATTCTTGTGACCTGTTGTTATGTTAAATATTACGATTCAAATACAACATTCTTGAACCTTCTGAACAACCAATCATATTTGTTTGCAGTTAAAGGCGATGGCTGCAAATTTAGAGCGAAACAATCAGTAATGGGTTTTTAAAACACAGAATCGAGTATTAAAAATACTCCGTATAAATAAAACAATCATGCAGTAATGATAGCCACGTTTGACAATGCTGTTTACAAATATTTTAACAATTTTATAAACATACCAAACACTGTACAACTGTGTAATTAACATAGAATCCCTATTAACCGAGTTTGATGATTTGGAGGAAGAAAATGATTGGAAAATATTACTAGAACGCTATATCTGATATGCTTAGGGCACCGTAAGATATGAAGAAATTTCGATGAAAAAAGTATAATAACTAACAACTTTCCAACTTTACGCAAAAAACCATTCGAAAAAAAAACTTAAAATAAAAGTAGTAATAATAATGAAGAAAAAATTTTACAATTTTCGCTCCACCCTAATAAATATGTGAGTGTCGTCAATCATTACTTTTTATGCGTAATATTTGAACGCCTAAAATATGATTATTTTACTTGTGGGTGCTTTTATATATTTTTAGGGTTGAAACTAAAACCAAACAACAAGAAAATTCGTGCATTAATTTGAATAATTCTGTAAAGTAAAGTACATAAACTTGATATGTTTTATGCCCTCACGAAATAACCGAGGAAAAATGAAATTCCTAAATGTCACAATACATATAATTGCATACTGTTTACTTTGTATCAAAGGCCGCAGAACATTACCTAAATGTTGCAATGTTATCTGTCACAATTGATAATTCTAATTAAACAGTTAACTCGTTTATGTTCTCAAATCAACAGTTAACTCTATTATACAACTCGTAATTCTCTGTTGACGGTTGGAGCTAAAAGGTTTCTATTGCGGAATTAGTAAATTACTATTAGCATAAAGGGTGAGTCATTTATTATCAATGCTACTGGTTACAATTGATACCTGACAAATATTGGTAAACAAATCGATTAGGTCATATTAAGGTAGTTCCAATAATTTAGGACGAAATTTGCAATCTATATGTTTTAAATCCTCACAATTAGTTATTACACATCAATGCAAAAAACAATGTTTTCAGCATTTAATTGGAAAAAAAACTTCTACTCTTTGAATGCTTTGTAAAGTGCGTATGTACTAAAACGATTGG
The DNA here is from genome assembly GCA_038373865.1 of Uloborus plumipes. NCBI lineage: Eukaryota > Metazoa > Arthropoda > Arachnida > Araneae > Uloboridae > Uloborus > Uloborus plumipes. The sequence continues at coordinate 42,546 of JAXGGA010002761.1, read as the reverse complement.
GTTGGTAAGGCTGTCATTTCGGTTTTGTAGAGTTAAGTAAATGTACCTTTTTTTTACAAAAAATAAATCTTGAGAATCCCATTATGTGTTTTCATCATGAATGACATTTTTGGTAACTAGAGCAATTTACTCCAGTTACAACAACACCTTGTACGAATCACTTGTACTTGTGTGAATTTTTCAATGACCCGTGACATGTGTGTGTGATGTTAAAAAAGATACCATCTCCAGACGTTACAAAGCTATTTGGTGAGTAAATTAAACTATACTGAAGCGGTTCTGACTTCTCACGCCCTTTTGTATAACTTGAAATTTCAAAAAAAAAAAAAAATGTTTATCAATGGGCATTAAAATTTGATATCAAAAGTATACGCTCGTAAAAACGTACCGGGAAGCAGATTTTTATATTGCAAAGTTAAAAGAGCAACGTTATCGTCCAATGACAAAACGCACTACATCGTATATAAGAGCAGAGTTTATCATCATACATTTCTTGTTGAAGAAGGTGCGCCCGTTAACCGTAACAGTTTCATAAGACTGCTTACCTTTTTTGGAAGAAAATTTTTAAACAGAAAAAGTACGTTAAAAAAAAGCAACGATTTTAAAAATGTTTTTCTCTTAATGAAACTATAGCTGACTATTTATTGTGATGAATAATGAGCAACAGGCAATCTAAGAACTATAGTCATACGACTATTGCATATGAATTCTAAAGATAGTTCGCATGTCCCCCAATATAGCGAGTTCGAGTTCGCACGGAAAAAAAAAAGAAGAACGAAAAAGGATTAGGTACTAGAACTTGTGTTTGTTACTACGAACGCTGCTCCACTTTTATCATGTTGGCAGTTGTTAAGAGAGAGAAAAATAGATCAGAAACGTTCGTTGCCGTCGACAAAAAACATAATTTTGCGTAGCATACTTTTGCGTTTTGCATACTTTTTGGCATAATTTAGCACTTTCTAAAAACGTAGAGAAACAGACTCCTTAAAGGATTTATTACACAGGCCAACAAAAAAAAAAAAACCTTTTTGAAAACTATTTTAATTTTAATAGCTGATCTTGATAGATTTTTATGTGCTGAATCCAAATCTGCTTGTAGTTTTTATGTATCACCCTTAGTTTCCAAGCAAAATGTATTTTATTATATAGTCTAATACCCATTTACAGTATATAGGGAAATCAATGAAACACTGTAGAATCGTAAAAATGGTTTGTATTTACAGTAAAATACTTGGAATAGTAATTTTATGTGATGATACAAGGTTCACTTGTCAACTGGAATTGCTTTATATTTTCTTTCCCTTTTTTCCTTGAAGTTTCTTGTGTAGCTTTTCCTGCGATGAATAGCTTGCTGAACTTCCCGGTGAAGTGACCAACAGTAATCCCCCATCATGTTGTAGCATGTGTTTCAGCAGTGCTGCCAACATCATCTTTGTTCATTAGACCTATTTTTTCATGTTATCTTAACTATGAAAAAGCTGTTAAATTCTAAAAATGTTTCTTTATTTCATGAATGTAACTATAAAATGTGAATAAATGGTGGGTGATACAACTTTTTAAGCATCATATTTGGATTCAGCAACCTAAACAACATAAGAATAAGGTATTTTCATTAAAAAAGTTTTTTCATCGTTGGCCTGTGTTATTAGACGGTTCCCATCTTTTTCCTAATGGTATGTAATGGTCCCAGCTCTTTCCAATTCCTACATTGATACTTACCTTTGTCTAGTACTATTCTTACAACTGTTTCAGTACATCAAATTTGATAATATCGATCCGAGAAAAAAGAAAAGCTACGGATAAATTTGGACTTTGCTTTCCTCTTCACCCTATATTAGCATTACATTTCATTTGAAAAACTAGTAGGCATCCGATATGAAATTTTCATCGGAAAATCATAAAAATATTAAGCGTTATAGTTGACAACAAAATTCACTAAACACATTAAAGCCGCAGCTTGAATTAAAACACATTATAACAAAAACCTATCAATGAATCACTGTTACTTCACCAAAATTATTCACACAAAGCATGTCGACACAGAGTTGAAGAATACTGATGTCACTTTAAAGACAACTTTGAAAAAAAAAAAAAAACCAGTTAAAGGACTTTGTGAAACGTCACTCAGAAATTACCGTCTTGTCTTTAAGAACTAAGCAATTTCTTTCATATCGACTATTAACGAGACATGCTGTTAGATAAAATAAAGTAATAATGCATATGAAGAAATATAACTAAAAGGAACCGAGCAGTTACCCAAGTCGTACAAGAATCTAGTTAAAAGTCTAGTGGAAAAGAAAAACCTCGATGGTTAACTCGAACGTTGAAAGCGAACTTTTGATACCATATTATGACGCTTTTGACTAATTAATTAATTTGTGACTAACTTTAGTCCAACAAAATCGGGTCTTTAAACATACATTTTAATCCGTTCTAACAAACCAAACCGACTACAGCAATAACATCATCCTGAATTATTGATTGGTTTACCGACACTATCACGAATCAGTAAGAAGTGTGAGTAGAAAACATGAAAACCAATTGTTAGTGAAACGCTTTAAACATCAAACTGAAATCCAGTCAATTCAAGCGATCTACTGCCTTTAATGCAATGCTTACTGCTACACGGTGTAACCACTTCAGCATTGAGTCTCACAAACATAATAAACTAACTTTCTTTTCTTTTCGTTTCTTTTGGGGCTAATGGCCAGGTTTTTGATGAGGACTATACAGTCTAGTGTTTTGCCTCCGTTACATATGATTTTTATTACATATAATCTTGTACAGACAATGTATGAAAGAGTTACATCACAAATGAAGGAAATTACATCCGGAGCGTGGGTGGGAGTCGAACCCACCGTCTCAGAGTTATCGGCTTCACGCCTTAGACCGCTTGGCTACTGAGACCCTACCTTTCTTTTCTTTTACTGTGACTTGCGGATTTCGTAAAAGTGTTCTAAGCTACGACTCTAGGCTCAGTAAGTCTGTCCTAAAGTCGTAGTCTTGAACTATGCATTTCAACTGCCTCACATATGATTTATATTGTTCCGCATAATATTGTACATAAACGTACAGCAGCACAAGATGTGAAAATGCAGCACACAGAAAAAAATTAAATTCCGAAGGAAAGCAAGAGTGGGAAATGCAACCTCAATTTCGCTCACAGGCAGTTGTCGGAGCAAGAGCATTTCACTGTTCACTGAGGCTACGTTTTGAGGCCACTTGCTACGTTCTGAAACGCTTCAGAACTTAACATCTCAACTCGATCAGCATATTGTCAACTTTCCAAGAGAACATGTTCAATCGGGGCCTCAACGGCGCTGTGGGTCTGCCCGTCAGTTTGTAATCTCAAGAGGCGCGGGTTCGATTCCCGCCTTTGCCCTGGGTGTAACTTCCTTCTCTGTGCTGTAAATTCTTTCCTTCAATAAAATCTTTATTGTACTATCTGTGGAGGCAAGGCGCATAGTACGCAGTCCACATGTGTGTCGAAGTTTATTGACTTCTAGAATAGAATAGAATAGAATAGAACATGTTCAATCATAAACGGGTCTTGTGTAACCCCCCCCAAGTACACGAGCTCGAAATTTGAGTTGTAAACAAATAAAAATCATGTTCAATAGCATACTTGGTGCGAGACTTTGAATGATGTTTACGCCTGCATTTCAAGTAGATGTCAAGGTAAATATATTTTTTTCTTATAATTCCATAAATATATTAGTGATACACTCTTAATTTAACAATACACAAGCAATATAGATTCAAATCTTACATGTTGTTTTGGAAAAGCACAGCTTGTGATAGTATAAAGCCATTAAAAATGAAAGTTTAAGTTTTATTGGTGTGATTTATTGCATGTGATTTAGTAAAAGCTTTATATGTCAAATTAACTGATTTTAAACTGCAAAATGTTTTTAAATGCTACTTTACTTCTAAATCATGTAATTAAAAAATGTATCAATTTAACGGAAGTCTATTTTGGAAACCATACCTGTTGGGAAATAACTAATCGTTAACTTATGAATACGCTACATCTACTGAAGTCTTCAAGTTCAGCTTTAAAAGTTTCGCTAAATCACAATGAACCTTAGGCAGTCTATATAAGTTTCTAGTATAGTGTCCATTTATTTCATTTAAAAACTGTTGTTAATTTAACCACTCGGGTACCCGAGCCCAAGATGATACATCTACTCGATTGAAGGTGAAATAGGTACGTCTCCGTTTTTACGTGCACCATTATGGTTGAAGTCCGATTTAGCTCAACACGCATGCCATAAGACCCGTTTATAGAGTAGGCAGCCATTCATAATACACACATTCACACAGAGAAAGAACAAGGACATAAGAGTTTTAAATTCATTTAAAAATGATTCAATCAAATTAACCAGAACGCTCTAATTCGTAGGTAATTGTAAAATACTGTTTTTTTTTTTTTTTTTTGACTGTTGAATAAAGTTATGCAGAAGCTTAAATTTATAACGACAATACTTCACTCCCCATATTATGTCTTACAAAAATTTTACCCAAATTTTGGTGACACTATATATTCCTGTATCATATAGCAAGACTACGAGTGTGGTAAAGAGATAAATGATCATAATGAAGGCTATTTGACTTCTTTGTTACAGTTTTAACAATGCTTCATCATAAATTAGGAGAAAAAATGGTCTTAAGAATTTCTAGGAGAACGCTCACATTTTTATAAAAAGAAAGTTTAGAGATAAAAACTAGTTTCTAAAGTTTTGCCTAACTTTGTCGAAACACTTAGCAATTAAGGTATAATTAAATGTCAGACATTCTACTCTCAATTACAGTTGTTAGTCATTGGAGTGTGTGTAACTTTCTGAACTTTTGAGCAGAAAATTAACTTACATTTTTAATGTTACCTGTACTTAACTAACATCGTGAACTTTTAATTTTATTGCAGTGTAATGAAAAGCTAGCCTCTCTTTAAAATTGAATATGTTTTAAAGAAATGTATTTTCTTAAGTCTTGTTTCGGCAGCAAATTTATAGAATTTACTGAACTAAACACGTTCATAATTATAAATGCAAAACATTCTCATAGCCACTTTGTAAAAATACCTTAAAAAGACTCCCTTTATAACTTGAAAATGCCTCTCAGTACCTTTTACTTTTAATCGAACTGGCAGAAATAACCCAGGTAGCACAAAAAACGTTTAAACGTTTTATAAACGTTTTTAATCCGTTGTTTCAACGTTAATAACCATTTTACAACCTTTAAAAAACGAAATGTGCTACTTGGGAATCCTCAATATTTTATTGCACTTGTTGACATTATGATTGAATAAAGGCTTTGAATTCGCACTAGGGTAAACACTGTCTTTAGTATGAGAAAATATATTTAGAATTAGTACATCTTATACCTTATTGAAATTATTATAATTATCACTCTTTATCACATTTAATGCAATTTTCTTTATAAGTTTCTTAAACATTTTATTGAAAAATTTGGTTTTTCTTATTAGCATACTAATCTTTCGTTAAAAATACCATGAAAAGTTTACACTCATTACGTATAATGTTAACTGTTTTCGCATTTTATACCTCTTTCGCCGAATTTTCTGATACTAAATATATATACATTTATTTACTTTTTTTTTTCAGAGACAAACACTCAAGCTGTTTTTTAAATTTTAGATAGTTCTGTCCCCAAAGTTCGCTGTTAAAAAGAATCTTTTAAGCCCTAAGTAAATACGGGAACATTTCTTAAAGTAATCCGAATTTAATTACTACATAAAATTCACCCTTTTCGTCTTCAGCGAGGGAAAGAGCTCAAAGTTAAATCAACTTTTAATATATGAAGAATGTTTACTTTGGTGTGCTGGAAATTGCATACTTTTCGTTGTTGATGCAGTTTTCGAACCAATTCTAAGTTAATTTTGAATTCTAGATGGTTGAGAAAGAGCAGATTTTTAGAAAAACATAGCGCTGCAGCAAAAAGGAAAAATAACAGTAGGATTACAATTTTCACATTTAGTTAAACTTTAATTTTGTTATTAGTACTTTGTAATTACGCTTTCTAGCTGAAAAAATAATTTTCAGTAAAAGTATTATAATAAAATGCTATACGCGACGTTTTTGAAATCATTTAACAATTATTTTTTTTTGTTTTAAATGTTTCTGTGTTAATAAAATAGTGTATGTACTATAATATAGCATAGAGTAGTAACTAAGAAGCCCACGAATGTACCTCTTATGTCGAGATTTTACCAATTTTAGCACGAAAGCGCTTTTAAAATTTATAATTCAACATTCTAGAATCTTAAAATTCAATGTAATTCGTATTCGTCGTTTTGTTTTGACATAATTTGAAGTCCGTTAAAATACGTGATAGGCCCCATGTCAATAAATTGCGTGTTTCCTGGCCCTTCGTTGGACCACGAAACTTTAAGATGAGAAGAGGGAGGGAGGGAGGGGGGGGTAGCGACGATTTATATACTCGTAAATGTTTTTCTTGTTGACACAAGAATCTTAGTTTAGATATTTTTTTTTTTGTTATCCTTTTGCCCAGACCTTTGATTTCAGAATTACCCAGATGATATATATATTTTCATGCATCTTGTATCGAAAACTAAGAAAAAAAAAACTACCCAAACATTTATGCAAATACATTAATTTCTCAAACAGTGTGTAAAACAAATGTCCCTTCCAGATACTTTTAAAAGAAGATTTTGTGTTTACCATTGCTTTTTATCCGTTGAGTATTGACTTTAATTTGGATGTGTAAGCGTAACTTTTTCAATTATAGAATAAATATTATACGTTGTTCTTAGCTTTAAGCAATTGTAGTATACGTATACGTGTCTTATAACTAACATTTCACGGTTCGTCCGTTGTACCTGCTTTATTAAAAACTAAACATAATAACTTTAAAACTACGTGACGAATTTTTGATATATTTCAATGTACCAAATATTTTTTTTTTTAAATTACATTTTTCGTGCATTTTTGATCGAAAAATTTTATTTAAAAAATACTTTCCCCTCAAATTCTAAATCCGATTTCTTTCATAGAGTGTCAGGTACTGTTTTTGAGTTAGTATTTACTCGTCCAAATAAAGTACAAGCAAACATAATACACACACCATGGTGAGGGGTTGCCGAATAAATGTTAGACTTCTACCCGCTTATCCGCGGGAGGTATTTTCTTTCCCTCCTACCACACATCTTAGAAAGAAAGATGCCCCGGTCCGCCACTTTGAAAGACTCACTTTAAGGTTTTTTTTTTGGGGGGGGGGGGGGTGATGTCTATCAGTATCTGATTCATTTATGCTTTTTAACCCCCGACGCAACAAGAACAAGGAAGGAGATTATAAATTCAACGTATCTGTGTATGTGCTAATATGTGTGTGTGTCTGTGGCACTCGATCATTTAATCGGATGGACCTATTTTAAAACTTTTTTTTTTTCGTTTAAAAGGCGAGTTGATCGAGAGAGTTCTTAGCTAGATCAAGTCTTCGGATAACACTAAACGAAGATATTTATTAAAAACCATTGACACGTTTTTGCGATTTCTGAAATAAAAACACACTTGAATATTTAACACAATAGTACCAAAGGAAAAAGAAAAAAAATATGCACCTGATGGAATGTGTTTGGAGCTTCTATGTTATTTTAAACTCGAATTATAACTTTTTTTTAGCAAATGCAGCTAACGATAAAACAGCACGATCTTGAGAGTCAGATTTCAACAAAATTCTGAATTTAGATCAATTTTCATGAGATTGGTAAGCAGTTTGACTGCATAAGCCCTAGTTCGGGGGTTCAAAGTTTCCATTTTAGCTTCAGAAAGCTCCTAAAATTAAACTGTTTAAAATCTGTCCATACTATTAGAGTAGTGTATAAGTCCACAGAGTACATTCATAATATCTAATCAGTTTCCTCCCCCACTAAGCTGTGCTTTAAATATTTTGAAAAGACAAATTTTGTGTAAAAACTTCAAATTCCAATAAAAAAGCTACTGTAATTCTAGAGACAATGAAACCAGTTTAGTCACGACGGTAAAATCTCGAGGGTCGTGGATTTGAATAAAATTCTGGATTAAGGCCTACTTGAATTAGATATGAGCCTAGGTAAAATGTTTGAGCGCGTAGGCTCTGGTTCCGTTGCAAGAAGTGTATAAATTTGCTTGTTTAGCTTGAGAACCACAACAGCATTTTCTTTGGAATAGTATTTGCCCATGCCCATTCAACACATTTGGCTTCTTTTGTCAGAACAACAGGAAAACGTAAGTTAATTTTATATTATGAATGCTTTCAGCTAGCTTTAACTGCCAAGAAAATTAAGAAAATGATAACGAAAATTTCATTTCACAGAAAAAAAAACGTTACTTTTGTAGTGTACACTGGTACCTTTGGGCCCCCGTTGCAGCCGAACTAGAACCTATGCAGTCAAACCGGTAGATTTGTACATAGCTAAATCGAATTGACATAAATCCAAAATATCTTCCAAATCCATGACCCTCAATATCGTGCCGCTTAATCGTAAACCTTAAATTTACACGATTGGAAACTGATGTATTGTTGGCTGACGAGAAAAGAAAACTCAATTATTTAAAATGTTTGTCTGTTTCTAGTTTCTATTTGTTAACAATTAAAATACTTGTAACTGATTTTTTATAAGGATTTTGTAAAGGATTTTCAATTCTCCTTCTTATTCTGCTTTTGTGACTAACAAGTCTCACTAGTAAGGATTGTTTTTCCTTTTCCCTGTTTACCATGTCCTCTCGTAAGCAATTAAATAGATTGAAGTTTAAAATGCTTTTTGATCAAGGAATTTGTGTTTAATATAAAGTCGGCAATCAGTGTCGTTTTTTTAGTTTAATCGTAGTACTTGTTGGCTAAATAATTCAAATGGCAAATTGGAATTGGGCAGTATGTTTAGAATGTCTCATAATGTGCATTCACGATAAATTTTTTTCTACATGAATATTATATATACATAATATTTAAGCAAGACAATTAAATAACTACTTACCAAACTTTTCTACTTCGAAAACAAATGGTTTAATTTTTACAAAATTCTCCTACCTGCAGTATACTTTTAAAAAAATCTCTCAAATGTAACTTTCTTCGCAAGAATATCTGATGCAATACATTATTCAGTTACTACTTCATAAATAAACATTTCTTTGCCATTCCAGTACCAATTCCTGTTATTATGTTTCTTTTACGTTTTCGGATATTTTCGTTTTACCAATCCTACTGAAATCTAAATGGTTTTTTCATTTAAAACATTTTGAGTTCCTTTCCACGTTTCCATACATGCTACGTTGTAGTAGTATGTGTTTGCATCGCACATGTTTAAAGACATTTTTGTATGAATTAACAAAAAAAAAAAAAAAAAAAGTTGCAATATTTCAAATGCTAATTTTTTTTTTCAGATCATTCATAGGAATTTTCAACGTTTGGTAGAAAACCATTACTCCTGTAGTATTACTATATTGAACATGCCTTCTTTTTAGGTTAAATTTAAAGAAAATGATGCGCGGAATAAATCTTTATAAGTCGATGAAACACTTAGAAACATTATACCCTTGTCTATAAGTCTACAATAAACACATTTAACAAGCTGAAATTTACCTTTAATATTGCGTTTTTGATATACACTGGCGGAAAAAAAAATCCCAACACCAAGAAAAAATTGCCGTAGAGTAATGAAATTTGGGCAATACAATTGTCTAGTTAACATGTTTAATTGATTAAATGTACAAGATCACTGGCTAATTTAAGCTCAAGAAAATGCTGTGCAAATGTGAAATTATGTTAATTTAATAGAGGGTGTAACCTCCAGAATTTTGAAAGCAAGCCTACAAGCGTGCATGCATTATGTCATACAGGTGCCGAATGTCACTTTGTGGTATGGAGTTCCATGCTTGTTGCACTTGCTGTGTCAATACTAGGACCGTCATTGCTGACTGTGGATGATGCTTGAGGTGCCATCCCATGATATCCCATACGTTATCAATTGGAGACAGACCTGGTGATTTTGCAGGTCATGGTAACATGTCAGCACTCTGTAGAGCACATTGCGTTACAGCAGCGATGTGAGGGCGAGCGTTATCCGGTTGGAAATCGCCCCCTTGAATGCTACTCATGAAGGGCTGTACTACTGGTTAAATTAACAGACTGACGACAAATTTTCAGTCAGTGAGTTTGGGATAACCACAAGAATGCCCCTGCTGTCGTAGGAAATTGCTCCAGAGACCATAACTCCAGGTGTGAGTCCCGTGTGTCTAGGCCGTAGACCGCTTGGATGCAGGCGGTCCCCTGGCCTCCTTCTGACCAATATACAGCCACCACTGGCACTAATTCAGAATCTGTTTTCATCAAAAATTACAACAGATCTCTACTCCGACCTCCAGTGAGCTCTGTCGTGGCATCACTGCCGTCGGAAAAGGTAATGGTTTGCAGTCAATGGAATACCGGCTACAGGCTGCCTGGCTCAGAGCTGTCCTTGAAGTAAACAGTTTCTTACCGTTCCTTGGGTCACGACGGTACCAACTGCAGCTCGAATGTCAGCCGCAGATGCAGTACGATGCGCCACAGCCGTACGCAAGATTCGGCGATCTTCATTCTCAGTCGTGCCACGTGGCAGCTCGGAACTCGATCTTCTTGAGGTAGTACCATCCCTTGCCCATAGCTTCCAATAATCATGCATGGTGGACACATTCCCACCCAAGTCTTTCTGCAATATCGCGAAATGAAAATCCACCTTCTCGTAGCCAATTTGTACGACCTCGTTTAAACTCGGTGAGCTGTTGATAATGGCTTCTTTGTCTTCTTAAAAGGTATTCCTGACTAACATGAACGCAATTTGTCCAATTTCACGGAAAAATAATACACACGAGCTTCACAACACGCTTTTAAAACAAGCCTTATTTGCATGTTCTGAGTGACGCCAGCTGCGCCACACTTATGCGCGGAACACGAAATTTCAATCGATGTCATCTTTCAGTTGTATAAACACGCCTACCAAATTTCGTTTATCTAACACAAGTCTTTCTTGGTGTTGGGATTTTTTTTTTCCCGCCAGTGTAGACTGAGTAGAAAAAATGCTACCAAAATACTTTTAACGCCATTCTTGCAAAGTCTCATGTAAAATAACCATTCGAATCCTAATATGAACTCAGTTTGCCTCCATTAACCCCCTTTCTGCAAATCCTCCACCTTATTTATTTAATTTTTTAACTTTTTCATAGCTACCTTTTTATTCGAAGGGAAAATAAGCATTATATTAATGACTAACATTCTTCTGAGGGGCTAAAGAGGTAAGAAGTTTAAGAGCATTTACATGTGTAGCAAGAAAGGGGATTTATGGGGATGCCCCACCCCCCAAACAAGTTTTAAATTGTCGAATTTGATTTTTTTTTTCAAGCAGCTTGCTTGATTACTTTTTCACTTTTTTTTTCACGGTAAAAACTGAGTATTAAACTATTATAAGATCTGTCTGAAAAACTTTTAACTTTGTAAAGAAAAAAGAAATAATCTTTGAATCACATTGCATGTTCTATACATGTCACACCGCAGATCTTCAGTAAAGAAACTTTCCGTATTTATATTTTTCAAATTGCAATAGCAGGTGAACTTAAGAATGAACTTAAATATGCTTATAACATAGCAATGCTGTAGATTAATATTTCTGGGAGTGCTCTCCCAGGTAGCACAAATAACCTTTAAACGTTTTATAACCGTTTTTAAGTGGTTGTCACAACGTTAATAACCATTTTACAATCTTTAAAAAACGAAGTGTGCTACTTGGGCTGCTAATAATGTTTTTTACTATATCAAAAATCGATAAGCAATGGGGCGTTTTTTTGTCGTGTGCCAGCCAGGCTGGCAATTTGGGGTGCACTGCTTCACTTTTCCCACTGTACCGTAATTTGGCATGAAGTCCGACTTCCACAGTACACGCATGACATAGGTCCTCGTTTATAGGATAGGCAACCTTTCACAGCAACACATTCACACAGAGAGAAAGGACAAGGACAGGAGAAAGAAGTCACATCCATGCCCAAGCGACATTTTACATTAATAATATACTGTAAATGTACTTCATTTAATATTCAGCTCTATATATGTGAATATAACTCAGAAAAAATACTGGATTTATTTTTTATAATTTTTTTTTCTTATTTTTTAGTGAAGATCTATAATGTAATGCATAAGTAATATTCCCCAAGTAGCACACTTCGTTTTTTAAAGGTTGTTAAATGGTTATTAACGTTGTAACAACCGCTTAAAAACGTTTATGAAACGTTTAAAGGTTATTTGTGCTACCTGGGTCGGTGTATCCAAGATTGTTTTACACTTTTTTTTATTTTTTACAACACGAAAATATTTTTCGATATTCTGTGAATTTTTGGTTTTGAATCTAGTTAAAGCAACAGGTGACTGAAGCCATGAAATGATTCAAACGCAAAAATGTGCCGAATATATAGATATAAACGTTTGTTAAACTTTACACTAATATATATAATGTTAAATAGCATGTAATACTTAAGAAGTATTCTGTTCAAAAAACAGTAATATCATTTCATATGAATAATTTCATTACTACTTTTATAATATGTAGTACCTGGGGACCGAGCCTACTCGGTTAAAATAAAAGCGGTTTGTAAACTCGTGTTTTTTTCTAAAATGCGAAATACTTATTTAGATAAACTTGAAAAGCATTTTTAAGCCTTTGATTGCAATTATGCATTTAAAACAGCCGTAATTTGTTTTAAAAAACACAACCTTATTTAATATTTTGAAGCAAAAATGGGACACCGGTGTCCCACTGAACAGGGTGTAAAAAAATCAATGATTTTTTTTTTTAAATAAAAAAAATCGGATTTTTTTGATTTAAATCAGATTTTTTTGATTTAAATCGATTTTTTTGATTTTTTTAAAACAAAATTAGAAATTTCAGTTATTAATTAATTTACATTATGAATGACTAACCTTTAAGTTTTTAAAAATACAAAAACACCTTTGAAGTAAAGCTTCACCAAAAAAGTATGAGGTAAAACCGGATTCAATGCAAATACATATGATTCTAATCACTTTTAATATCAACAAAATTATGAAACACTATACAGAAAAATTAAAGAAAATAAAGACATTAAGCAGCATATTACATGAAATTTTAATAAAATGAGAAGTACAATGAAAAATTAGTAAACAAATATTTTAAAATTAAATATGACTTTTTCAACTGTAATGAAAATAATAAAAAAAAGAAATGAAAAAAAATCATCAACTAAAAATCAAATGGGGGTAGGAAGCTCAACCCAAGACACTTCATACAGTGCCCACCTCTTTATTTTGTAAAGATGGAATCATATTCCATTTCATCCACTGATAAGGACCCCCCCCCCCCCCCCAAGTTACTAATACAAGGTATAGAAAATTCATCTTCTGTCTGGTTGTTTTTGTTTTGTTTTTTACTGAAAGTATATCACACACATCCTATCATGTCTCTCCCCCCTCAATTCACTCTTTGCAACACCTTCCCTGAAGCTGCATGCATTTTCTTTATTTCACATATTAGATAAAACAAATAGCACTATTTGTGCATACATATTATTTGAACTGCAACCTTCCACCATCTGTGGAGGGGGGATGAGTATGATTACTTTTCTATTTATTAGATGCAAATCAAAGCTCTAAATGAAAATGGCAAAAATAATTAAATTCGGATTGTCGAAGAGAATTTTATAAGGATTAAAATAAAAAGTGATTTAAATCAATGATTTTTTTAAAAAAATCAATTGATTTAAATCGCGATTTAAATCACTGATTTAAATCAAATGATTTAAATCATTGACACTCTGCCACTGAACGAAACACCGATTTCCCATGAATATTTTACCTTTTACGCAGAAAGAGACACCACTGTTTTGTGCTGTATTAAATAACCAGAAAATTATTAAAATGCTAAATATAATATTTTACTCTTATTTTACAGTAAATTAATGCAGAGTAATGAACAAAGTATGAAAAATACGTTGATAAAAATTCTGCGTCAAAGGGTTAATCCATGCCCACCGTAAAATCACACCCAATTTCATTTCATTTGGCGCCGAAGGCGCGGGAGGGGTTGATGAGAATATATGCAGAGTCCCTGTTCTCCAGTACGCATTTAGTCCAGTTGGTTTTGACTTTCACTTCACTTGACACTCCAATGGTCCCCCCGTACATACCACAACTCATGGTTTAACCGGGATGGGGTCTTGAAGAGCGCTTTGTTCATTTTTGAACAGACTCAAGGGCCGAGGAGACCTTTGGCCCAGCATCCCCCTGAGATATCGTTTCACTTAAAGGATTTTATGACCACGAACATTTTTAACGTCCCCCAGCCACCATTTATGAAGACTGTGGATCTTTGATCAGCTGGGCTTACTCTATATGATCGGCCCGGGACCCTCCGGTTACGAGTCCGACGACTTACCGATCGGACTACAAAATCCAATACTTTATCTAAATACAAAATTTTATCAAAGTCGTTTGAGCCGTTTTCGAGATCCGAAATATATATATACAAGAATTGCTCGTCTAAAGATATTAGATGTAATTTTGTTTCGAAACTTAATATTTTAAGAATGAGTTTCATATTTATTGATTTTTTACCTGAAATATCTTACTAAACACTCTTGAGGAGGAAAAAAAAATATTTTAAAACTAACTATAACACTTTTATACTCAATTTTGAAATCGCACTTGAAAAGTAAAGTAATCTGATTTTATATACTGTAAGTTACCATAAAATTCAATAGATGTCGGTGGACTATTACCACTACTTTTATCCCAACAGCTTGTTATCTAGTGAAGCCTTGCTTTAACGTTTCAAAAACAATAACAATTTAACGTTGCCAAATACAATAATTTGAACTTGCGCTGATGTGATTAAATGTGAAATCCAATTGTTATAACAAAACGTGGTCGCCAAGGAAACAGTAACAATAAAGTAATCATAAAGAAAATGGCGCAATAAAAGCTTCTCAAGCTTTCAATGAAGGCACAAAAAAAAACGGGTTTTTTTGTGAAAACTCGCGTTTTTACAGAAAAAACGCCGACGTAGGTGAACTCAGAAACCAAAACTCTATCTAAATACAAATTTTTATCGAAATCGTTAGAGCCGTTTTCGAGATCCGAAAAATAAATAAATAAATAAATAAATATATATACAAGAATTGCTCGTTTAAAGATATTAGATTAATGAAAACCGTAAATTTTGTGCGCACAATACTTAAGTGAAACTTCAACTGCACAAATAAGTGCTACCATTTAATACCGTGAACTCTCACTTATGCGCCGCCTCATTTATGCGCCTTTTTCACTTATACGACGATTTTAAATGGTCCCAGCACATTCCATAGCAAAATAATGATAGTATCGTTCGTTTATGCGTCGCTCTAAAGATAAATATTTCACTTATACGCCTAATTTTTCCTAAAATGTATGAAAATTTATTTATTTTTTGTAAAAAATAAGCATTTTTCTTCACTTTCCTCTTGAATCTTCCGCCTTTATTGCTTACGGAAGGCATTTTTTCCGCATGAACAAGAGTTCGGAGAGGGACAATTATCTTTATGTATCGTCTTAAAAGGAACAGTTTGTAATTAGGTATGCTACAACTTTTGTTTTCTGTTTATCATTATAGTTACATTACAGTAATTGCCAAACTGTAGTAATCCGTCCCTTTTCTATAGAAACATTCTTATTCACTCTCTCATTAGAACCTATGTTGAGTTTTATTCCTTTAAATAGGCTTTTTTCACTTATATGTCTCTCTCACTTATGCGCCTTTTTCTTTTGGTCCCTAGGGCGGGCGCATAAGTGAGAGTTCACTGTATTATAATTCTAGTAACTATTTTTATTATATGTATACATGAAAAACCGTGCTTATTTACGTAGATGATGTATCACTTAAATATTTTTTACCAAAGAAGGAAGAGAAAAATAAAAAAATGGCTGAATTGCATTTTCATTACATGAATTCATGAAGAAACCTAATGATTTTATTCTCCTACTCCGTTTCCGAAACGCAATTCAGACCTTGCTATTCATACACTTGTTGAAAGATATCAATACTCGCTGGAAGATAACTGCTACATTAGTTACATCTTATCGACAAGATGAGAGCGAAAGTTTCCAACATCGATATCTAAAACCTGTCACGTATTTCTAAACATATCTTCTTTCAAATGTTGAACTGGAAGCGACTTCTTCCGAGCAATTCATAGTTTTAAATATTGCCGCTGGAAATGGAAGCGGTAATCTCTGTCTATTCAGACTCCAGAACTCATCGGCACAAATGATAAAGCATCAGGAGGTTTATCGACAGACGTCAAGGGGAAAAGTCCATAAAAGCATGTTTGTCTTGGGATTTCTGCTCAGGAATCATTGGGGCTGTGGATCCTGAGGAAATGATTCGAGCGGGAGGATTTGAAGTATCTGGAAGGAGAGGATTAAATTCTTATGAAATGCTCTTTGACAGGCTCTCATATTATGAAAGATGGATGAAGAATTTCTTTTCCAATTAAATGTCTTGCAGAAGTTCTTCCGTGTGTTGACTTTAAGTAATAAAAATCGGTTCTCCGTATGGGATTTCGCTGGAAAGACTTTATCTTCATTATTTTAAAATTTTAATAAAATTCATAATTTTTTTAATGCGTATTATACAAAATTCTAAAAATTTGTGATATACCAGCAAATATTTTACTCTGTTTCATGTAAGAGAAAACATTCAGAAAATGCGTTTTAAGTAGGTTAAGTTATTAATATTTTTAAATACAGTGCCATATATATCGTCGACAATCAGATAGAGATGAGCTATGGTTCAAATCTATAGTTTGGAGACATTTTTACTTTAAACATTTTACTTTAAACAACTGCTTTTGAAAGTAGTTATATACCGTTTATTCTCAAAAATCCTACATAAGCTTTACTAAGCTTACTAGCTAAAACTAAAGCTATATTATTGGCTTATGCGACAAAATGTTCAATATTGTATAGAATAGAACTACACGTGTTCGTCATATATTTTCTCTGAATTCTTTCTACATGAAAATTTTGCTTCATATTAACAATATTCTAATGATCAAAAATGAAAGAAAATCAAAGTTAATAACTACAATTCGACCCACTTAATGTTATAGCCAATTTTTCACAAAAAATTTAAAAAGTGATATATTCCATTATACAGGATTACATGAATAACAGCGGTTCGGTACATTGAAAAGTAGTAATATTAAGTAAAATATTTTTTTAGCTGATATTCCATTGCGTGGAATTAACTGTATCATCATGAAATATAATTTATGGGAACTGATATTTTTCATTTCTCTCACGAAAAACTAAAGTATTTTTTGTCAATATAATGCGTCAAATGAAATTGGCAAGATACGTAACGTGCATAAGTTCTATCAGATATGCATCATTTAAGAAATCTGTTTTAAGATTTTAAACAAATATAACTCAAAAATCTTCCTTTTAACTATGAGTTTGACTCGTATGATCTATAGATCTATATTGTATTTGACTATATTGAAACTTAATGACATAAATCAATTATATGTATAGCCAGAACATTTCTTCTTGAAGTATGCTTGGTACACGTAGGGCCCTGCTCCACATCAGCAGAAAACGTGACCTAAACCGAAGGCAGAAACCGAAAAACCGGGTACTTTCCATAGAAACGCTATGTAATCCATTTTACGTTTCTGCTTTACGCTCGCGTTTTCCGCTGATGTGGAGCAGGGCCCGTACACCAAGAACGCCTATCTGTATTTTAAATGCGTACATATCACAGGAATCTATTTCAGGAAAGATATGCATAGGAGTGTTTCAGGATTTTATCTGAATCATACATATGCACGGATTAGATCAGCTTGTAGGAGAATACACTATTGAAACACAGGTTGCCGGATAAATTTTTGAAAAATTAAGGCGTATAGATAATCGGAAGAGTACATCTTGAAAACACATACTCCATTTTTTATCGCTGAGAAAATCAGTAACTCTGATAATAAAAACCGAAAGTAATGGGCTGAAGTCTTTAAATTTTCATTTCTATTGGCATTTTCATTCAAAACAAATCTTACACTTGCATTTACATTAATCAATCAAAATAGAAATTGTGCCTAAATTCATTTAATAGGAGTCACTAAAATATTCTAACAGCTTTTGGTACAATATATGAATGCAAGTATAGTGAAAACTCATCGAATTGAATTGCAAGTGCAGTAACCGCAATAGAAGTAATACACTATTTTAAATTTTATGCTCTATCTGAGCTTGCTATTCTTTTTATGCGCTTTTTGCATTTTTCCATGAAAAAAAATTTGGGTGTACTCGTGCACGCGCGTAAGAAGCTATATCTGTCAAAATTCAATTTATATTTTATTTTGGTTGAACGTTTAGTTTAAAAGGGAATTACATTTTGATAACAGCAAACAAACAGTATACAGCTAATGTGAGAGTATGTTTGTTTAAACCAGAACTTTTAAGTAATATAAACAAAAATGAAAAATTCAAATCTAATTTCATTAACTAAATCAATTCACATAATTTATTACATGGATTGATGTTATGTTGCAATGAATGTCAAACAAATACCCTTAGCAATCAATCACAGATAGTGTGAGTCTTAATCATGTTAACAAAAGCACAGCTTCCGTCAGAAGTGCCTGTGCCTTAAGTGTTAGTATTATTTCATTTTTTTTTTCAAAAGGGGTTTGAAACTTTTGAAACGTTAAATGACAAAGGATCTAAAATAAAATTCTTGTAAGCTTTTACATGGGGGAGGGGGGATTCAATTTATTCGTTAATTCTAAACAGAAACTATCTAAAGGCCCGGTTTCCTAGAATCGTCGCTGACGCCGGGCACGACGCACGCTGGAATCAGAATCAGTTTGATTGGAGCGTGGCATTAAGCGACGTCACTCTGCGGCTCAGGCGCATGCGCAGAAGGTGGCGGCGTCTGTCGCCTTGCTAGAGATCGACGATTTCACTCCTAGGAAACCGGGCCTTTACATACAATAATTAGCGTCATTCATAGCAGTTTATTTTGACACATTAAAGATTAAATGATTGTAGAATCAGATTTGTTAACGAAGGAAAACTTCCATCGTCCAAACATTAGGAAATATTTGAATTTTTTTCTCTCTAAATAATTACAGATAAAAAGATATCACAAAGTTATACCGTTAATTAATATTGTCTGTATTCTTCTTAAAAATATACTTGCCCCACTTTCAAAACGAATGACTCATGTGTTGGAATTATTCTCGCATTGAGCCTAAAGATGCATAAATAAAATAAATTTTCGAGCTTAGAAATCTTAAGATTTTACAGCAGCATAAACTACTGTTCATTGAACAACTGTCCAAGGCATGGTTAAAATTGCTTCATAAAAATGGTGCATTCGTTTAATTTAAATTGACTTGAATGTTTGCTCAAAATAATGTTTTAAAGCATGCAAATCTTTGATGCAGCAATCAAATCTCTATTCCTCGGATGAAGAATTTGTTGTCGCGTAAAAATGCAATAACACGTTTGTCAGGAATGTAAACCGCCGCCTGAGCCATCAAAAATTAATTTCTAGAACTCAAATATACGCCTGGTCCACTGTTTGATCAAATTTGATTTCTCGTCCTCATCATTATTAAATATTTGCTTAAACAACTCTGAAACATTTACATAACAGATGATTTCTGAGCTATATTTGTGTCGGCGGATTCTTGTCTTCATTTAATTTTGAACGTAATGTTAGATATAAACAACCAGCAACAGTTGCTCTTGAGATTTTTGATAGACGCAAGACTGTGTTGTTTGAGTTGCAATGTTTGTCTAAAAAGAAAGTTAATGCTTGTGGTTGAATCCTTAGTTAATCTTAGTGATGATTAAGGAAAATGGCTTCATATTCTTAAAATAATTTCGAGATTAGATTAGATGTTTAACTAAATAGTAAAGCACTTGAAATTGAAATGTATTGAATGAAATATGTATTGTAAAATTGAATTTATTGTCAAGTTTTAAGTCAAGAATTCTAACTGTTCTCAATTAACTTTACGAAATTAAACAACCCTCGCGGCCATTTTTTGTGCAGTTATTGCTAATTATTTTTTGAAATAGTTCCTGCTTTAAATGAATCGATAATGTTACATTAATCCCTTTTTAGTTATACAAGAAATTGGAAAGACAGCTCAAAAACTAAACCATTGTCAGTAATTTGTAGTTTTTTTTCAAAGCATTTATTAGTTGTTTGCAATATTTTAAATTCCAAAGCATTTGCAGCAGATTTAGGTACGGTCTCGGAAAGTGGAGGGGGGGGGGGGCTTTAACATGCATAATTTGTGCATTTGAAAGAAATTTAGATTTTTTTATTTTAATATGTTGGCACGTTTCAATTTACATTTAACTTTTTATTGCTGTTAAAGACTTATACAGAAAATATTGCATTAGAGTAAAATACACCAGTACAGTCAAGCCCGGTTAATAGAATAGCCATTTTGCCACGGAAAAACATTCTACTAAGCGGGATATTCCATTATCTGGGATCAAAATAATGCATTACAACGGTTTGGTACATTGAAAATGTATTATATTATGCGGGACATTACATTAACTAATATTCTAATAAGCGGGCTCGACTGTATTTAAATACGAGGGTAAGTCGAAAGGTATGGTGAAAAAATCTTTAAGCATGTTCCTCTTACCGTGGTCCTAACTTCAAGCTCGTTATATCTTAGGTCCTATTTTGAGTCGTCCTATTCTGTTCGACCTATCTTCAAGCTTGTACTAGTTTTCCACGAACGGGCAAAAACTCTGATAGACAATGAATCTCTCTTCTGAAAACTTAAAAATATACCTTCTTTGTGTTTGATTTTTGGCAGAAATTTCACAATCCGGAAAGAGTTGATCTCCACACAGCAGAAGCAACTACCTTACTATCTGAGCTCTGCATAGCATCAAATGATTTCTGTTTATACGGGCGCGGTGCCACGGCAGATTTTTCAGAGTCGAAGCCAAAGTTCAGCAAACTGCCTTAAAGCAATCAAGCTATCATCGCGCTAGTTTCCTCTATGACTGCTTCGCTATCTTGAAAAAATATGAAAAAAGGTCTTAAGCAGTGATTAAAAATATGAGGATGGTTAAGGTTAAACTATGACAGAACTTTACTGCGTTCAATGTATCCTAAGTCTTTACTATTGAGGCCTTTTTTAGGGATTGTTATGTTACATCAAGAGCTGCTTCTAAAAATCGAATGATGAAGACTAAAATGACGGTAAAAAATTAATACTTTTATTTTTTTCCTAAATTTGGTTCTTAACTTTTCATTTTCCCTGTACTAAACCACAAATCTCTCTCTCTCTCTCTTTTTCTGATATACAAGCACAATTGAATACTTATGATTCAGGTGCTACTACACATACATTTGTATACACGGGCAGTTTCTAAACACTGAATATAGGTGAAATTAAGACAAAACAGTTTCCGTCAGTTGACAATGGGACTTAATAATTGTAATTGGTAGTGTATTATAGATAAAACGATACCTCTGGGGGTGCTAGGGCCTATGGTTTGCTCGACCCTAGGTTCTGGTTCCAAATTAAGAACAGAGCGCTCTTCAGGGCCCTATCCCGGTTAAACCACTAAGATGGTAGGTACGGGGGACCCTGGAGGGTGAAATGAAATGAGTGTATTATAGATAGTGGGACTTAACAATTGTTATTGAGCGTGTCCCATTAAAATTAAGTGAGAGACCGGTGTCAGAATTTAGAGAGAAAAATAATTTTAAGCAGCCCAGATTTATCAATGTTTTTGGGCCAGAATTATGATTCCATCACCAAATTTTTTACAATGAACTACAAAGGGAGCTTAAAATTCCAATAGTGATATATTGTAGCCTGTAACTTAAACCCCCATAGGAGGCTTACCAGCTGATGTTTAGAAGCTATTTAGAGGACCAATGATGTCCTGACGATCATTGCTAGCAATCATAACTGCATATAATACGCTGCCAGTTCGGTATATCCGAGATGGCGATGTATGGTATGTAATTCTGTCGTAGCTATAGCTTAGGAACGGTAACTTACTTTATAATCGTAACTTCATCTTTTGATAGTTTCTTTTTGCATGCATTACATCACTTACAATGCTGACAAAATTGGAGCTAGTGTATTTCTAGACCATTCCACTACTTAAACTTCTCTTTATCAATATTGGTCTAAGTGTTACGAAAACTTGGAAGCAATTAGAATGAATACTGGCAACTGCAAAAATAATTTTTAAAACAGCTCCAAAAATAGAGGACAGAAAGAAATACATATGCACTCAATATCAGTCAAATTTTCCGCACAACATTTCAGAATGTATCAAAAAGAAAATCTGCTATTTTAGAGAACATTTTTTTTTCTAGGCGTCAAAGGGATGACCGCGATCCTGCTTTGTAACTATATTGAACTATTAAAGCGGGATAACTATCAAACAAGCTGTCAAGACGACAAATACCCAACAAGCATAATTTCACATTGTCTCATGCTGATTAAAAACGTAATACGCTAAATTATTTAAATGCTCATTTCTTCAATAATAGCTTTCTATAATTTCCCATGGAAGTCCTACATACTGACAAAACGATTAAATTGCATCGCTTTGTAAACAAACTTGTATGTAAAATTTTTCATCTGCATTGTTCTGAAGAAATAAATGTTTATTCTTTGCCATCAAATAAGGTTCTACGCAACGAAAGGCTTACATCCACAATGCTGAAAAATATTTATTCATTGTTCGTATAACAATTAAATGAAAAAAGAACGTTGCAACCCAATATGCTTGCTCAAGGGGATTCACTAAACTAGTAAACATGACCAATAAACATAAAAGAATTTTAATATTAAACCTGGAAGAAATTTCCAAAATTTTCAAAAGCATTCATATTAAATACATTATCTATTTAACTTTACTTATTGAAGTACAGCATATATATATATATATATATTCCATAAATATCTTCCTTTTTCATTTAAAGAACTTGATAAAATTATTTAGGAATAAATATTAAATAGGACCAATTAATTACCAATGACAGTTCTTTTGTAAGTAGTGATTAAAGCAGAAAAGATTCATTTTCAATTCTCAACCCTTTCATGCTAAGATTAATAATGTATTAATAAATGGAAAACTAGTCCATTATGTCTTATTAATGATGTAAGCTTGCAATAAAATAACAATTACCTGTCTTGTTATTAATTCATTATCAACCTTACATTTATAAACTGCAGTTATTCGTTTTAAAATAGAAGTTTTGAACAAACACTGAGTTTTATTGTAAAGGACGACTTTGTTTAGATATTTATGTGCATATTTTTTCTTCATCTGAACGAAAGTTCATTTTCTTTTGGTCTCAATAGTATTTTTGGTGCGGTTCCAATTACTTTGACAATACTTAGAGGTTTCCCAAGTAGCATCAACTCATCGGATTTTGCTCGGCCGATCAACAAACTCCTCGTAAACTGATCCTGTAACGCACGATGACATCGTTTCGATCAGTATCCGAGCACGGTTTTCGATGAGCTACTTTTCATCGGAAATCGATATCCTTCCGATCAACTTTCCCGATGAAAATAAGATGAGCTATATTCCATCGGAAAACGATATCCTTCCGATCAAGTTTCCCGATGAAATTCCTCGGCACGGGACTGTTCTGCTCGTAAATTGCTCCAAACCTCATCGGATTTTGCTGCTCGGAATCTGCTCGGCCGATGAGACATATTGGATCATCGGCCGATGAGAATTTCATCGGGTTTCGATGAATGGCCGATCATCGGCCGATGAGATGATGCTGCCAGGGTTGTAGTCATTTCTCTATTGAACCGAAACGAATGAAATTTCAAATCTGTGATACATAGGCAGTGGCCTACGTTTAAGTTAAAAAATATATACAGTTCAAAATTTTGAAAATTGTACTGAACTACTAAAATTATATGCAAATCAGTAGCTGGTCAAATAACTACTCTGCAGCGTATTTATGTTTTTATAGATGTTTTTATGAAGCATAAATATTGATTGCTGAATTAAAAGCAACACAGTTCCTAGAGCTAGAAACGTCGAAAGAAGAACAATTTTAAGACATCTGGCTCTTTAATATATTTTTTCCTATGCTCTTTCAAGCAGCCTGCCGGGTGTCTGGTAGCCGAGAGTGGTTGCCTTTTTTGCTACGCATCACACTTGTACAGAAAAAAATAGTGATTTAAAAGACATTTTTGAACGATTCCACCTCGAATTCGTCAAGAAATTTTTTTTTGACCTCACCATTTTAGGTTCAAAAAATTGTGTGAAGAACGCTTATGACAAGGTCAGTAATAATGCCGTTTTAGATTTTCATTTCAAAAATTGTACAAAATACAGAGCTGTTTTCTTTCTTTTGTCGTGTGCCAGCCAGGCTGGCAATTTGGGGTGCGCTGCTTCCCTTTTCCAACTGTGCCTTTATTTGGTGTGAAGTCCGACTTTCACAGCACACGCATGCCAAGGTACCCGTTTATAGGGTAGGCAACCTTTCACACAACACATTCATACAAAGAAATGACAAGGACTGGAGAGAGAAAGCACATGCCCAAGCCGGGACTCGAACCCGGGGCCACACCATCCATGGCAGACTACTCTGACCACTAGACAAGGTGGCCGGGTACAGAGCTGTTAAAAAACGAAAAAAAAAAAAAGTTTTTTCATACAGCTTTCTTTCGAATTGTAGCAGAATAAAAATTCAAGAAATAGAGCTTTCCATTGATATGTTACATGACATACTTACGGCAGTTTTAAGTTTCTAATCGCTCAAAATGGTTAGAAATCCCTTTTTTACAAGCAAAAATGTGATGCGCAGTAGAAAACGCAACCTTTCTCAGCAGCAAGACACCTCGCATGTTTCTTAGAAAAGCATTAGGAAAGCTATATTAGAGAGTCAGGGCCCTGCTCCACATTGACGTAAAGCAGAAAAATAAAGCAGAAACGTAAAATGGATTAGGGCCATGCTCCACATCAGCGTAAAACGCGACCGAAACTGAAGGCAGAAACCGAAAATCCGGGTACTTTCCATAGGAACACCATTGAATCCATTTTACGCTTCTGCCTATTTTTTCTGCTTTACGTCGATGTGGAGCATGGCCCTTACATAGCGTTCCTTTGGAAAGTACCCAGACTTTCGGTTTCTGCCTTCGGTTTCGGTCGCGTTTTACGCTGATGTGGAGCAGGACCTTCTGGCGTCTTAAAATTGTCTCTCAAAAACGTTGGTAGCTCTTAGACTAACAGACAAGCATATATTTTCAGCTTATAACTATTCCTAATTCTGGAACATATCAGGCATTTCAGCAGAGGTTATGCATTAAGCTTCAATTTATTTCTCACGTATAAACTACAGCAAAGCAAAAGCAAAAATAAATAAACAACAAGCAATGTTAATAAAGAAAGGAAAAAGTTTAGAATTAAAAATAAAACGTCATCAACAGTGCGTTCGCAATTTTTTGTCATGTTTACATCCTGATCTGCACTGTAAAAAATTTATAGCCGTACTCTGTAGAAACGATGACAACAAAGCAGCCTCCAATGCAATGGAGTAACTTAACGAGTGAAACTGGTGTAATGTTTCTCATCGTTCGTAACGTTACATCAGCTTTTTTCAGTTAAAATACTGCATTGGATTGGAGGCAGCTTTGGATGTATAATGATATCCCCTCTTTTACGGGGTAAGGATACACACATTTTTTACAGTGTAGGTTAGGCGACCATGTTAGCTGCTATACGCTTTTATGAGAAATGCCCAGTCTATCCACACGCGTATTTATGCGTGCTTATTAAGCGTAAGTTACATACAAAAGATCACCTGTCACTTAGCAGATGTTTTGTTACTTTCAAATTGTTTGTCAAACTGTCAAACAGAGTAAAATGACGTAACGTGTGAAAGCATTGTAACTCAATATGTTTTGTAGTAATTATACTTTAAAAGATGCGTCATGAGTTTTTAATTTTGCAAAGAATTTTGATTCCTTGTTGGATTATCTTTACGTAAACTAGTCCAATAGACTTCTGGTCGCAGTGCTTGGTTCGTTTGAACCCCCCTTTCTCACATTTCATCTTTACGTAAAACAATATACAGGGTGCCCACAAATAACTGACGGTTCAAAAGCAAATGTATTACTGCAATACAAAGTTTTCTATGATAAGGTAAATGTTAAATTAAAGTGACATCATTGTTAATTAATGTTTACGTAATTGTTTCTATTCTCGCTCCTTTAACTGCAACCACAGTTGGCAATATTTTTGAAAAGGCTTTTGCAGCGGCACGCACCTACAGAGACACTCTTTCACGGGCACATTTTATAATTTTTTTATTCGTACACTTCGCTTTTTCCACCACTATGCCTTACTTCTACACTACCCGTTTATTTAAACAATTTTAAAGTTCTTTCAATTAATCTCTTTGACACATTTAAATAATTCATTTTTTTAATCAAAATTCCGTTTAACTTTTAAATGGAATTCGAGAATTAAGTGGCGTTTAGCATTCATCTTGATAATCCAAAGAATGAAACGTATTTTAATGCAAAGAGTCGTCTGCACTATTGCTCATAGAATTAAACTCAATCTATTAAGTATTGCCAACAGTAAAAAACATCTTGAATGTAAATTATGCACAAATAAATTATGCCCCCAGTTATTTGTGGACACCCTGTATAGTACTATTTTTTTTAACTTGCTTGCGCCCGATTAATTAAGAAAAAGATAATTAAATGATGATTCTAACAATTTCTGCCTGCACCTTAAGATAAATAAGTTCGAATATATTACAGAAAGATATTTTAAAACTTAGGGCGTTGTATAATTTCGATAAGTTAATCTTCTCATTCAGAATAACAAGCACGTCCAAAAATGCGAAGGAAGATTAAACCTAGATTCAGTTGTTAATTATTTAAAGTACAAATCACATTAGTTTAATTATATATCAGATTACAGTGCTGTTTTGGGATTAAAAAGTCTCTTTCACCGGATTTCATCTCTTTGCGAAGTACATACTCAACGTCATAAACAATGCTTGGAAAATTTAAGACTAACGAATGATGCATCATGCAGTTTTCATGAAGATATAACTGTTTTGGTGTAACTTAAGTCGATTTTTTAACGTTAATAAATCTTCATTTATTTGAAGTTTAAAAAAACAGTTTTTTGATATTAAAACAGGATTACGATACAATTTTTTACACATACTCTTAAGTAGATCTTACTTTGAGTAGATAAGATTAAGGGATGCATTTGAGAATGATGCTGCGACTGCTGGATAGAGACAGCTATTTTTATGCCCAAATAAAAAAAAAGAAAAATATATTCTTATCCTGCCCAGTAAATGAAGGGGCTCTATACTCAAAGTTTATTCTTATCCGCCACATCAACTGGACATACTATTTTTTTTTTTTTTTTTGCAGTTCACTTCGGCATCAATGCATTTTCCCATTTCTCCAAAATTTGCCTCACGTGAACTGTTTGTATTCTAATTACAGTGTATAATATTCTTTTTTTTTCTATTGTAATACACATTCAGTTGTATGTAATTCCAATGCATTGTCGCCCACGTATTCTGTGTATTTCTCTGATTTTGAGTAAATTATTACCAGCGAAATTTTTGTCATGAAGCATTGCGTTTAAAGTACAATACATTCACCCGAAGTTTCTAATTAATTTGTTTTTATGGCTTCTACTACATTAAATGCTTCTAGTTTTATTTTAATACACTTTGTTTTGTGGCTACCTTTTGTGTACTACCTTGCTTCACTAGGAGTACTTATATCACACAGATACTTGCAATAGTAAAAAATATTACTTGTATTTCCTAAACATTAAGCAACGCGTCGAAAAACCACTCTTAATTTATGCAGCGATGAACAAACTTTCAGAAGAAGCAAATAGTCATTTTTTAAAAATCGTTCAACAAATTCGATCTTTTTAACAACTTTGATATCTGTGATTGCGCTAAATGTTGCAGACATGATAATTAATACCCTGTTGTCCTTTTTAACTGCGTGATTTATATCATTTAAAAATTTAAGCCTTAAAACATGCTTAGGTTATTTTTCTAAGGTATTATTTTTAAGTTTTAAGAAACATATGTTAGGAATTAAGAAGAAGAAAAATAAAATCTGCTCCGCCCCTTCCCACATCTCCCCCTTTTTTTCTTATAAAGGAGAGCTTATAGAAATCTCAAGTCGAAACGCAATTACTGACGAACTATGGCTTGAAAAATGGTTTCTACAAATTGATATTTGATGAAGTAATGCTTATGATATAAGTGGCACTTTTTTATGAGATCAAAAAAAAAAAAAAAATAATAAATAAAAATAAAAAAAAAAATTAAAAAAAATAAAAAAAATCCGACTTAAAATCCGATTCTCTGATACAGTGAAATTCCTCTACCATTATTCATTGATTTTTTTTCGAAGGGAATGTGCGATCAAAATCTATGCCTCAACTGATTTTCTAGGATGTGAAACTTTTACGCGTAAATATACCCTATTTTCCCGCAGTTTAAAACTTTGGCTTCATTAATGATTTTTTCATTGCTACATATTTTTGAAACATTATAAGTTGATACGCTATATTATGACACATAATAGTTCCTTACGTTCAAACATGTAGGAGTTAAAATCTGAAGTTAAAAAAATAGAGAACAAAGCTCAAATACATACGTAAAAATATCACATGCAGGTAAATTGATTGAGAAAACTCTTAAAAGGAATCGGAACAAGATTTTTTTTTCATACACTGTTTCAACACTGCCATTGGAAGGTAAAGGGCCGTACCTTCAGAAATGAGTTTTTGAGAAAATAAATCTGTTTTGGATTCCATAGTAACAATAGAGCAATGTATTCATTTGTAGTTTTTTTCTTGCTTTATTTTCATTAGAAGAAACAATTTAACTTGTATAAAGTGCAGCAGGTAACAAAACTGCAAGACAATAAAAATAGGAAAGTTTGCGAACATCACTCTTTACTTTTCCAAGACATAAAAGCTTTTTTTTTATTTATTTACCCTCAAACCAATATCTGAAATTTTATTTAATTGTGTGTAATAGTACAAGATTAAGTAAAGCAGATACTCTTATCAAATATATTGCGTCAAAATTTATTTCGTTTTCAGCATAATCTGCACACTGGAGCAACATAATTAATTAAAATTTACAGAACTGAATGTTATTTACTGCGGACCCTAAAACTCAATTCCTGAAAATGATATGCTTGCTCAAGTTGTTCAGGAAGTAACAAACAAAGCAAAAATAATTCGTTTTAAAAACGAGCTTTAGATATTCTTAGGATTTTTAATCAGATTAAAGCGACTAAATTAATTTTATTGTTAAGAATTGTAACAATGTGCAGGTAATATTTATTTATTGACGTCATCATATCTTAAAATAACTTCAAATCAGGCAACTCAGCTTATAATTTCAGAAGATTAAAAATAAGAATATATTTCGAAATTAGTTTTTAATCAGCTTATTTCTCTCGAGGTTTGTTGTAAAGATTAGCTTAGATCAAATGTAAAGCTGTTTTCTTAAATATGTGCAATGCAAATGATATTTATTATTTAAGTTCAACATGAGGTTTTTTGTGATCTGATTGTAAAGCAAGAAAAGAAAAGAAAACATAGACAGATAATTTATTTTAAAAGTCCAAGAGTGCTGCAATTTTTGTTAAAGAGAGAACACTTTTTACTAGTTTAAAGATAACATCCAAAACATAAAATGTAGCCTTTATATTTGTTTTCAGACGCATTGTTTGCTTGATTAAAAACAAACACTATCTTTCTTAAATTACTGCGTAATATTTCATTCATCTCAACGTGTTATCAAATAATTAAACACATTTCTTTCGTTCTTTTTAAATAATATTTTCTGAAAAATGAGATAAAAATATTGTTTAGTAGAGGCTAAAAGTTTTCTAAATTAGATAGCAAAATTACTTAATATTCATTTCTTTTTTAATATTTTAATACCTAAACTTAACTTTCCAAAACAGTTTGTGTACATCACTTTTTTCAATAGATAAAATTAGTTCCGTTGGGAGGCTCCTCAATAGTTCCTTATTAAAAGAAATGGAAATATATGCGAAAGATTAGAGTAAAAATAAACGAATATTATATTTATTTAGACACATTAATATGTATTTTGTGATATAGGTTGAAGTTCGTTGTCTATTTCATTAGAAAAAATTTACACAATGTAATTTAAATTTTTGATTTTAACTATATTTTTTGTGATTTATGTCTTGCGTACCAAATGCTTCCAATATTTCTATCAGGACAAAGTATTTTTTATGAACATTTACACAGATTTCCTTATAAATAAATGTTTTGTAAATTCAATACTATAAGGGATCTTTGCAATGCTGCCTTAGATATTGTAAATGTGTGTGTGTGTGTGTGTGTGCGTTTTTTTAATGGATGGAAAATATCCAGGTTTTTAAAATCTTTAAAAGTTAAAGCTTAAAGCCTGTACTAGCGAAATTTTCGACGTTTACTTAGGGTTGACACATTTGTATCAGAACTGTGTCAAAAGAGTCCACAATAAATGAGTTATATAATCATGGATGTCGACCATTATAAATACCATCTTTAAATTCTACAATCTTTCTTTTTTCTTCCTTTGGTTTTTGATTTCTTAATGTGTTTCTTTTCTACGGTAAGAACCATTTTAAAGACCTTTTTTGACACTGTATTTATTTTCTATTTTTATCCCCCCCACCAGTTGGAGTTGCGAAGTCGGAACCAAATTGATTTTTAGGTACAAGACTCGGAGTCTATAGGAGTTGGAGTCGGGAGTCGGTCATTTTCTCTCCTATTTATCAGCCTTGGTAAAAGCATTTACTCTTTGAATTTATTTTCATTCGGTCATATTTGTCTCATACATGTGTCATTGTTAAATCTACGAGACATGGTGCATCAGTTTTTATTAGTAAATTTTTTTTTTTTTTTTGAAACCCAAAAACAATAAATTCAGAATAAGAACATTTTTTCAATTTTTTGTACCAAAAATATTTTCCTTTTGTCGGTTTAAAACATTTCTGTTATAAAATCTCCTACAGGCACTCATATTCAAAACTACTGAACTCTTCAAAAATACCAGGGACCGCGCTAAGCATTCACCACCTCGCCAAATGCGATAAAATAGAAAATTCGGCGAAAAAAATTCTGATTTGGCTAAAGTATTGGCAAATGGAAAATTGTCAGAAATTTTCACTTGGGCGAAAAATACACTTATTACATTAAAAAAACA
Source organism: Uloborus plumipes (assembly GCA_038373865.1). NCBI lineage: Eukaryota > Metazoa > Arthropoda > Arachnida > Araneae > Uloboridae > Uloborus > Uloborus plumipes. Next base: position 11,225 of record JAXGGA010002761.1, on the reverse strand, counting down.
AACAATTAAAATTCTTTGACTAAAACTCTCGAAGTTTGACTTTTGAAATTTGGCTAATTTACTGGCTAACAACTTAAAATCCTTAGCGCTGTCCCTGAATACCTTTACATTAGCTAAATAGAAAAAAAGATCATCAAAAGATTTTCCCAAAAAAAAAAAAAAAAAATGCTTAAGCAAAGCGGTCTTTAAGCTTGGGACCTATATTCACCTTAAATTGTCCCAAAGACGCTGATATTAAGTGCTTCTGAAATGTTCAAAGTTAAAAAAATTGTTGTTCAAATAAAAATGTGACACATGGTAATGAAATGTCCTCGCATAGGTCTTTCAAACATAGATTTGTTTGAATTGGACTATTCCCTCAAAAAGGCAGCAGACAGATAGACCAATAGCCAGATACTAATACTAAGATACTCACCTTTTCCTCTTCTCAAAACCCAAACTCCCACTTTTTTCGATACGTTTTTGATTATTTTAAAGAGTTTTGACTTTTTAAAAAAATGTCATCATTATTATTCTTTTTGTTTTTTGTACTTTGCGAAATTTTTACGATGCATTCAGAGACCTTTCTCGCCTCTCTCATTAAAATAATAATTAAAAAAAACTTACAAAAAAAGTCCATATATATTTTTTTTTCACATTTCTTATACTTTCTTTTAAAAAGTATGACTATATGTTTAAAAATAATAATAATAATAATAAAAAACTCTGAATTGAAAAAAATCCCGCTTTGTAATTTGTGTATTCGGAAACGAGGAAAAAAGCATAATTTTGACTGAACATAATGTTTTAAATAATTTGAGTTTGGATGATATATTGTAATTCAAATTTGAACCTCAATTTGTTCAGAAATTACTGAAATTTATAATTTGCAAAAATGTATGGAGTACACGTTCCCTTAAAAGATACATAAGAAAATGGGCAGAAAAAATGTCTAAAAAATGCTTCTGAAGTCACATCGTGTCATTTTAATTCAAAAACAAATGATTTATCGAAAAATCTTTGTATAAACGAAAAATACATTAAATATTTTATGTTCCTTCAAAATTGTTTATATAGCTAACTTTTTATTTGAATTCTTTTTTTTAGACTGGTTTAATCTAGTTAATTTTATATTAAGTACTATTTTTGAATTTTTAAAGTTATTATAGAATTCTTTAAGTTATAGTAATCTCCAAAAATTTAAACTAGTTGAGAAAGGAAAATATTTATTCGATTTGCAACCCATCCCAGGTGATCAATTTCATAATAGTATGGACTATTTACTTATCTACATCTCTTAATTATAAATCAATAAAGGCTTTGATAAATGACGTTGTACAAATATTAAGCTTAATCGTAAAAATCACACTGTATCAAAAGAGGGAAAATTTACTATCAGTTCTGAATAAATATTTAAAAGGGTAAATTCACTTAAATGAAGTTTTTTATGAAAGACATTTAGATAAATTTCAGTTGTTTATTTTACTCATTAATTTCTGTTTGATTAAAATATTTTTTTAAATTTCGTTTTATTTTGGAAAACTACTTACTGATTTTAAAAAAGCTAATGCGATAATGAAAGTTCAAACTGTATGATAAGGCTTATTCATTTTACTAGTATTTTACACACTTTAGTAGGCATTTTTACGTTTTCCAAGTTTCACATTAAACCATTTGCATTTCGCTAATTTCAAAACATCACTTTATAAAAAATTGTGCAGTTCACTTGTTTCATGAAAGCGTTAATAACTACTGGAGTACATTAATGGAGTATCATTGCAGCGGCAAATTGAGAAATTAAAGGTACAGTGCGGCAAACACAGAATTTTGTTTAAATTAGAGTGCTAGTTCTTTATTTTTGCCTTTACTGCATGATTTGGGTTAAGAAAATAACTAAATATTTATGTTTTGGATTTTTATAAAGTGTAAATGATTGCAGAGTTTTCTTACTATGCAAGAACTAAATAGGATATATTATCAAAAGCGGCGTCACTTGCACGTTATCATACAACGTACTTGTACCCAATATGGACAGTGCTCTCTCTCTCAAATGGACACTCCTAATATTTTTAAAATAAAAAAAATTTGATCGAGAAATTTTGTTAAATGTTCCTGAGGAATAGGAGTTGAAATAAAGTTTAGCCTAAAAAGAAAAAAAAAGAAAAAAAAAAAACCGTGCAATTTGTCTTTTTTATGGGAACTTATTTCAGCAAGCTGATTCATATTTATTTTTTTATTTACTACAAGATTTAGTAAAGCTACTCCAGATTCCCAATATGGAGACCTTATATTCACATTGGAAGTAGAGCAGGTGAATAATCAGATTCACAAATTTGTAAATTATCTGCTTAGTGTTATTTTGTTTATCTAATTCATACTAAATTAATGTTTAATGAGACATTTTTAATATTATTTATAGCGACCGTACATTACTTTACGAAAAAAGAGTGGAAGTATGACATATTTGCTAGAGCCAAAACCAAAAGGAAACCATCTCTTTTTTGAAGTACACATTCTGATGATATTTACTGGGCCACCCTCCCCCTCAAAAGTCCAACTCTTCCATACATTCTGTGCAGTAGATCCATAAAGATCCACTTGTCTTTATAGACATGGATGTCCATTGTCCATAATAGGGACATGTGGTTCCTTATATGAACACTTGTAATTATTTTTTGTTTTATCATTTAAATTAAACCACAGTAACTACAAGGCAGTCAATTTTATATAATGATAGTCAACAGTTCTGGGGGACAGTGGTCATAAATTTTTGGAGTCCTATGGCATGTGCGCGGAGAGGAAACAAATATATTTTCTTTTGGAGAAAAGTACCTTACAAGTATTTACAATTATGTTAATTTCAGCTGAAATAATTATTTTTAAAAAATCACATTTTTCTTAGACCAAAAAACACTGGAAATCATTCCGTATTGTAAATACAATTTTTATGAAAGAAATTAAGAATATGCTAAAAAATATAAATGAATAGGCACTTGTTTTATGAACAATTAAAAAAAAAAACATTTATGTTGCGGACATTTATTGGCAAGTTAAGCTGATTATATTAATTATTTTACTTTATGAGATTAAATGCTTCAAGTTTCCAGTTCTAATGCTGTATTTACCATTATATGCGTTAATAATATTTAGTTAGCGTACTGAAAGTGATGAATGTTTTCATCTGATATCGCTTCAGATAGTCACGTTATGGAAGAATATTTCCTGCTAAATTGTTGACCCTGCAGGTCAAAGGAGTCATTAAAGCTCAGGTTGTAAGGCTGTTTAAACGAGTGTCGTGATGGAATTAGGGGTAATACGATGCCTTAGGCTTACAAACATTTTATTACACATCATAAACAAGAAACTGCCTGGTCCTTCGACTTAAATTGCTTTTACGTCAATTAATGAATGTATACAAAGTGAGGCTGCAGTTTTAGCGTCTTCAAAAGCGTTTTATGTTATCATTTTGAGACACAAAGTATTTTCCGTAAAGTGAATCAATTCCTTAAACCTACAGGTAATCAGTTGATTAAGCAACTTAACAAGCTTTTTTTTTCGATTTTTAGTGCTACTTCTATTTTTGGTAGGTAACCTGTAAAAATATATATAAATTGTCTATTTTGACTACTTCCCTGTAATATGAGAGAAATAAAGCAAGTTTGTTGTTAAACTCTAATGATAGATAAATAAAATAGCTCATCACATGAGCAAATCTATATTTGTTGTTACTTTCTAGGTCAATTGAATTGCATTTTTTTCTTACTTGTACGTATTTGCATTACAATGTTCAGACAATATAGTTCAAATGTCTCTTGATATTACCCTGAAAACGCTATCGTTACCAAACTAGCTAGCATAAATAAATTGTAAAATAAGGGGAACGCACAAAGAAGTAAACTAAGCAAGAAAGATTGAATTTTAGATAATTTCTTTAGACATCACACTTGAATAAATTATAATTAAACATTTTACGCAACTAAAAATGATTTTTAAAGTATCCACATTTGAAATTAACTTTTAATACAAATGATAGGTACCGTTAAGTAAGGTACCGATAGATAAGTTAATAGGATTTAGTAACTCCTAAAGAAATGCTTTTAATTATCTTGAGTTGTTAAGAAAATGTTATGCGTTTTTTTTCCAGCTTCTAATGTCCTACGGTTCTTGATTTTTATGGTGCAAATAATTAAAATTTCCAAATTATTATCTCAATGTTTCGTGTGTATGCTATGTTTTTACTCTATTTTTTTGAATTATTAGCTGAACATAAAATTGAAATGACAGTCAAAAATTTGTTTATAAATCTTTATTTGGGAACTTTAAAAAATAATTGTCATGCTTTCAGGGAGTAAATTTTAACTTAAAGATTAATCGCAATTTTCTCTCCACCTCAAGATTTTTTAAAACAAATATTTATTTTAACATGGAACACATTAAAAATATTCTATTAAGAAGATTTAATTAATATTAATAATTGAAGGGCCAGAGGGAAAAGAGATGAAAGTGACCAAAAATGGGATTTCGAGAAAAACGAAGAACAAAGTTTGATTTCTCGTAACTCCCTTTGTAGTTAATACAATTTTCATGCACATTTCGGTCGATTCTCATATTTTTCCCCCTTGTTGTTCTACCAGATGATATTAATCGTTCATAGCCCCTAGAGAGCGCTAATATCTCAAATTTGATGAAAAAGTGACTTGCACCTTTTTTCCCCCTTTCCCTTCAATTTTTAAATGCAATGTAGGCCATAGTGCCGAGGTATTAACGTGGACCGGTATTTCCAACGTTTGTTAAGAGAACCATAAAACCTTATAAGAGAAACATAAAACCCTATAAGAGTTAAGTTAGTAATGACCTTTAAACCACAGATATTGTAATTTACATGCATATATTGGATTTAAAAACTCGTGCAAATTATTGTTTTCGAAACTGTTTTTGTGTAAAATAAATATTTTTAGATGTTGAAACTATAGATAAGCAATACAAGACAGAAACAGTAGTTCTGACTGGTCTTTATGTATGCACACGATTTTTTTTTTCCATATTAAAAACAGAAGAACGATTATGCTTTAAAGCTATAATGACAAGTAATACTTTTTAAGAAATTTAATCGAAAAAAAAAAATCTTTACAAATGCAAAGTTATTTTTCGGCCCTTATCGTAAATAGTCTTATCAAAGCTGTTACTAACTACTGCAATTGAAATTAAATTGTTACCTGCATAAAAACAAGGAGTGTCCTTTTCTCATTAACGTTTTGAAGCATGAAAAATGATTCCCTGTAATTGGGAAATTGAATGGACTATCTTCGTTAGCAAAGTATCTCAAATTTCTACCGTAATTAGGGGTTGATTGTTTAAACTTGTTAAAAAGTCCAGTATACGCTGCTTACAAATAGGAACAGAAGAGCTACTTTGTCACTGGGATATCATTTTTTCCCCTTCGACAAGTTACGTACTTTTTTCTATGTCGGGTTTCAGATTCTAAGAAAAAAAGTGTCATCAGTTATTAATTTTTGTAATAAAATCTTCGTAACATTCAAGCTTTTTAGTTTCTTGACAGGATTGATGGTTAACACAGTCGATAACTTTTCTTATAAATTAACGTTTTTTTTTTCTTTTCTTTCTGTTAACATTTAGTTTTTGTCTTTGTTGTGCAAGAGATATGTCTTGTTTTAAGGCATTATCCATCAAGACAGTTTTTAATTAAACTGTCAATTTTCTTTTATGATACGTATATTGATTAAATGAATTATGTTTTAAGAAAATGATCGATTTGTTATTGACCGGAGTCATAGATAGGAGTAATATTAAACATGAGAAACCTAAATGGAGTTGTTTCTTATTTCGTCTTGTTATATAACAAAAATATGTTACATAAAAAGTTTTATTTACAACATAAAATAAGCTTTTAATAATAAAAGGAAATAATAAATGAATTTATCGACAGGATTTATTCCTTATTTATTTGTATAAGATATAAATATTGTACGAATTCTAATCAAACATTAAAAACGTTATTGTACTAAGGCGTCCGATTATCATTTCAGCTGAAGATTAAAAGGCAACATAATGATGATTTATTAAAGTGTTTATCTATAAGAAGTGAAATCAAGGTCTAACTTGAATGCTTCTCCGGAGAACTTGCTTTAGTAGAACATATTATACCGTTGCAAGCCTGCTATTATTTACGTAAGTTGTATAATACTCATAGTTTTGTACAATTAAATATCAAAATGTCACAAAACATTTAAATTACGGAAGAAACAATATCTGCATTTTCAGCAACTAATAGAGGGTTTATCACGTATAAAAAACCAATACTTTTGCAACGATGTTTCAAAGTCGTTTACAACGTTGAAATTCCTTGCTCGTTTTAAAACTTTTAAAAAGATACTACAAAGCTACTTTACCAAAGCGTCTTTTATAAGTTTCTTTTTTTTTTGAGTTTAAGCATGTTGTTTATAAAGTCACAAAACTGTCAGCTTTTTCTAGCGACAATTTTTTCTTTGCTTATCAATGTAATGATAATATGTAACACACCACTAAAAACTGAAACTAAAACTTAATATAGAAAAACCAAAGAAACAATGTTTACATTTAAATGCATTTAGTTTTTGAAATATATATATATTTTTGTAATAAAGGAATGTTTAGGCTTGTCCTATTTAGTAGAATGAATTATTTATGCCTCACGTTTAACGGAAAATTTTGGCAATATTGATTTCAAATTCAAGCCAAATCAGGCAAGATCCCATTTGAAAGATAAATGTCTTTGCTATTTTTTCCTGGTTTCGGTTTAATTTCTAAAGAGGAATGGTTCGAAGAGGACTTAAATAACTCTTAAGAGAAAGGATAATCACAAATAGATCTGACATCCAAAAACTAAATGAAAATACTCTAGATATAGCCTTATTTTTGCTGGTCACAATTTATAAAATTTGTCTGCAATGCATGTGACGTTATTTCGACTGAGAAACTATGACGCTGAATGTGCAAATTTTTCTATATTACCATATTAGTGCTACAAAAGGCGGCCATATTGAAATTATTGTTATTTAGTTTTCGGCTTAAAACTTCTTCTAGTGGTAATACTTTGAAGAATTCCAACGAAATAGATTTTTTAACATGTATTTCATTCTCATAAAATTTTTGCAAACTACGCATTTAAATCTCTAGCCGTGTTGTTTAAATTTACGTTCGAAATGGGTCAATGATTTGCAGTTTTTTTTATCTACAAGTATGGTTGAAAGAGGCCAACGGTGATGGAATCTTCGCTAGATGTGTCTTTGGCAATAAAAGGTTTAGTCAACTAATATAAATATTAATTGCTATATAATTTTGATGAAATTAAATGCGTCAAATCGGATATCTGTTTATCAGGTGTAATGGTCGTTGAAGTTGAGTATGACACTCCATCTCATATTTTATACGGAAATTGCTGTAAATTAGCATATAATACACATATTCCTAATTAAAATAATATTTAATAATACAATATAATTGTTAATCGTATTTATTAATATTTTATAATATGATCTATTTTCCCTATTGTTTAAGCCTTGAGATTTTTACACAGATTCATCCTTTTTACTCGTGTATGTTGTAAAATGTAAAAAAAAAAAAAAAAAAATTTGTTTGTGGAGATATTTAACACAAAAAATATAGGGTGAGTTCTGGTAAGTGCGTCCACGGGGTAAGTGCGTCCACTGGGAATTATATGAACACTGTTCTGAAATGGCTTCTGCAACACATCGACTATGTTAGATAACTGTCTAATAATAATTTCAATAGGTAGAATTCAGGCCTGGATTCAATAGACGAAACACAATCAGAGACAACTTAAATGTATTCAAAAAAACTATAAAGTAAAGATTGAGAAGGTTTTGTTTCAGTTTCTCTTATAGTCATACCAAGCAATTGAAGTCAAGAAATGCAAGTTGTTTCTTTTGAGTAATAGCTACTAATAACATACATGGGGTATTTTGATCAAATACTCTAAGTAAAATTTGTTTATATGACGGTACGCACTTTCCCTTTCTTTAAAGTAAGGGTGGGGGTAAGTGCGTACCATTTTGATGGGGCAAGTGCGTACCACTATCATGAGGCATATGCGTACTATTATGCGGATCAAGTGCGTACCATTATAATGAGGCAAGTTTGTACCATTACGTGGAAAATCCAACTCTCGTAATTCACCTTTAATTTTGCTTATAACTCTTTTATTAGCTGATTATAAATCCGACGTCATTTCCATCAAGTATTTATATTTACATTGAATGTGGCGTAAGATTTCAATTTTATTCATTATCTCTGAAAGATATTGGCTTTTAAGTATCAGTTAGTATATTTTTCGTTGAAAATAGCGATGATAAGCTATACTTAATTTAAACCAGAATCACAAATTAAGCAATTAAATTAAGTGAAACACTTAATGATGAACCAACTAATTCAAGAAACAAAGGTGAAATAATGAATAAATTATATTTAAGAAAATTAAGAACACCTTGTAAAAAACTATTTCAATGTACAAGAAAAAAAAGAGTACAAGTATCATATCATGATCTTTTTTTTTTTTTTTTTTGCTCTTTATTTTGTGTTTTTTCTTACTTCTACTGATTCTAATAAGAAAAATATTAAAACCGTATTTATTCAAACAAAAAAAAAAAAAAATTGTTCACTCAGGTCACCTAACGATCTACCATACAAATAGAATTAAAGAAAATCACAGGGGCACGCACTTACAAGAACGCTATTGGACGCACATATCTCATTTTACATTTAAGAAGGGGTAAGTGAGAACCCTGGCTTAAACGCAGACTGATTAATGTATTGAACCAAAATAAACTAGGTAGACTATAAGTGATTATTACTAAATAAAAACAACTTACATTCGCTCACTTGGTCTTATTAAAAGGACAAAGGAAGAATCACAGACACAACTCTCTCAAACTTCAAATCACAGTTGTTCGTAAGACACGTGGGATATCACTGATTGCGTTTCATCCATGCAAGCAAGTGCTGATCTCTAGTATTAGGAATTATCCCAAAACAACTGCCTAACATATTTAATATGTGCCAGAAGTTTTTTCCTGCTCATATTCACATAATTTAAGGGGGACGCACTTACCCCGCTAGGTAGGGAAAGTGCGTACCTTAGAATAGGTGTCATAAACTAGGTCACAAAACCTATGCTTATGGTTTATTTGACACATTATATGATTGAACATCTTAGTAAAGGATCTGGAAAGAATACTAAAAAAAAAATTTTCGTTGACGAAATGTGCATATAGCTTGGAGTTTTTAAGCAATCTAGAAGCTACATTTACAACAAAGAAAAAATCATAATATAACCAGCATCATTATCTAAGTTATGATTGGAAGTATAGTTTTGACAATACACTATGAACTATTGCAAATGCTTTTACCTTTTAACGTAAATAAAATCATAAATGAATTCTATATTTTCTGTTTCAATGAAAAGAAGTAGTATCATCAAACGTTCGGCAATACTACTAATTGATAAGTTTGAAAATAATGAAGCATAATTTGCATATGAGCTCAGCTCTTTAAATTAATATTAAACGGTATGCCGTTTTCATAGTGCTTAATACTTAAATCTGCATTTTGAATTGAATATCTAAAGATAAATTTTTTGAATAGTTTCTGAACGGAATTTTCGCACAAGATATGTAATGAGAAAATTGTCTTACCAAATTAATTTATGTTCTTTGCTAATGATATCAACCCTTTTTTTCCCCTGCATTTAATGCTCTTAGTTTGTTCGACCAGCGTTCCTAGCATTGGACGTGCCCGGAATTTCTGGGCGGAATGTCCTCTCCCATTCAGCCATTAAGCTAACGATTGAATTCCTTTGAGCTCGTTTCTACAAGGTTCCAGCGAAATGCATAGCCGGAATTTTATTATGGTGGACGCTGAGTTCCACTCTCAACGAGACATGAAGTCATAACGCTTTATTCAGGGAAATATTTATTTTGCATTTTAGCCTTGTTCGTAGGATTGGGCTATATTGCGCGTTAGGATTTGTCATAATGTATGCTTTTAATGAACAGAATTGAAGAAGGTGTGTGTGCATGAAAGGGATAGCTTTATTTAAAAATTCAGGAATTAAAGGGTCATTCCATAGTGACTAACGTAACATTCAGAGCTGATTTTGTAACTGTTTTTACTTGTAACTTAAAGGATAAGAAATAATTTTTAGTTATGCTTTTTAGTATACTTAGTCGATTTACAATGTACATGGTATCTATGTAGCATTTCTGCTAAGAATTTAAAGCAAAATTACTGACAGTAGATATTTTTTCAACCAAAATAGCGTGACTAACGTAACATTTTTGCAACCCTTAAAATGAATGCTCATGTTGTGAATCGAAAATTTTTCAAAGTTAGCAATTTCAGGTTTGAGCCTTTTCGACAGCGCATCTCCCTCCAGACAGGGGTTTTTTTTTCTACTTTTCGTGATTTTTTTAAAAATACTTGGAAAAAGTTAATGTTGGTAATTTTAATTTTATTAAATAATTCAAAATGTTTTCTTTCATGATGAAAGACCTATTTAAGTGAAATAATAATTAATATTTAGAAATTGTCGAAAAACGCATGTTTGGAACTTGAAAAAAAAAGTTCCACGTAGGAGAATATAATTTTTGACCGTGAAAATATGCGCAAATTTAATTAAAAACTTACCCAAATCTTGAACAAATATTTAAAAAAGATTTAATTTTCAAATACACATCATTTTGCAAAATTTGCTTTGGTGTGGTACATTTCAAAACACGGATTTGCACTGTCGCACGCTTGCAAACTCGTATAAGCCTCGATTCCATTGCTCTCCTGCAGTTAATTCTAATTGGTGGTGCCAACTATATATTTTTTTAAGATAGTAAAAGGTTCATAGATAATACCTAAAAAGGATTGAAACGAAAAAAAAACCGTATTTTCATAGCTACAGTCGCTCAAACTTGACCCCGAGCTGAGCTCGATCATACTCATCTTCAACAAAAACCGCACCCCGAGCTGAGCTCGGGTTTACCGGAAAGTGTTAAGCAAGTGTTAAAAATTAAATGATATATTTGCAAAATGTGTAAAGTTGGCTTTTAAAAACATAAAACACATTTGTTAAATCTTAATTTTTTTTTTTTTTTTTTTGTTTTAAGTGTCACTTTTACTCAAGATGGAGTGTGGCTAACTTAACGTGATTAACGTAACCATCGAATAACAAGCAGTAAAAA